>CABHPQ010164971.1:1355-42095 GCA_902168405.1 Peromyscus aztecus | reverse complement strand
ATTCTACACTCCTCTTTCTCTGTGTAGTCAGACTGTGAGATTGGTCTTTGAGACAGAGTCTCTTATTTAGTCCTGGCTGTCCTGGAACTTGCTGCGTAGACCAGGCTGGCCTCAAACTCACTGAGATCCACCTGCCACTACCTCCCAAGTGCTGGAATTAAAGGTGTGCGCCACTGTTCGCAGCCTGTTTAAATTTTTAAATAATAGTCATCACAGTCATCTTTTTTTTTTTTTTCTTTTTTTTTTTTTTTTTTGGGTTTGTTTTTTTTTTTTTGTTTTTTGTTTGTAATGCACATTGCCTTCTTTTATATATCTGTGTGAGGGTGTCAGATCCCCTGGAACTGAAGTGACAGACAGTTGTGAACTGTCATGTAGGTGCCAGGAATTGAACCCAAGTCCTCTGGAAGAGCAGCCAGTGCTCTAACCACTGAGCCATCTCTCCAGCCCGATGGCTGTCATTTCTTAATCACCACCCCTGCCAAGTGGACAGAAGCCTCGTTTTTATACAGCACTGTTAGGATTAGTCTTGAAATTCCTTGGTAACGGCGTCTCTGCCTATAAGAGGCAGGAAACCAAGAGCTGCTATTCCCTGCCTGGGGGGCTCCTCCATGCACCCACAGCCCAGGCCTCTCTGATGCCTCCTTCCCTGACTTCCTGCCCTCAGTATGCATCTGCCGAAGCCCAAGGCGAGGCTCTAGCTGTGCATGCCCAGCTCTGTCTGGGGCTAAGGATCATGCAGCGTTGGTGGTGAGAGACCACATGCTCAGAACCACGGCCCAGACCGTTGACCTGACGGTCAGGGACCATTGGTGCTGTTTTCAGGGGCTGGTCACACGTTAGTTATGCACAGGGGAAGTACGGCGTGAGGCCTTCGCGGGTTTGTCGTCCTGATCCATCTCCCGTCACGGGCTGCTGTACCACAGCCACAAAGCTGGGTGCTCTGCTGAGCCCATCACCCCTGCAGTCTAGTCGAGGAGGTAGAAATGTACAGACTTCATGGGACATGCCTTCAAATAGGCAGATCTGTGTGGGGCACTCCTGGTTAATAGAGGCGTGAATTAATGAGCGATGGATTTAAGGGGAGGAGGGCAGCCTGCCCAGTGTGGAGCTGAGAAAAGAATGGGGAGGAGAGGCCATGTTGGAGAGTAACGGTTGAGGACAGGGCGTGTTTATGAAGTGGAGGGATAGCAGGGTGGTTAGAATAATTTGTGGCTGTATGGAGGGTTCCTGCTGCTAAACTGGGAGGGGTCTCCTGGTGAATTGGTGGCTAATTCGGGCTAGGAGGAAATCGTGGCAGCACACTGCTAGGGTGTCTGTTGACAGAAGGAACTGTAAGGAGATGCACAGGAGGGCACTAATGGAGGCTGAGGCAGGAAGGGAAGATTGTAGACGGGGCTGGGGGGTGTGTGTGAGCAGCTGAGGAGCTTGAAAGAGCGGTGCAAATGAGGTCCTCCAAGGTCGCCCTTCCTTCTGTGTGGTGTTCACAGAAGCCCTGGGAGGCATGTGTTTGAGGAAGTATTGGGGTCCTTGCCAGATGGGGATCCGCACAGGCTGTCCTGCTGGAATCCAGACCCGAAGCGGCTATGGAGGCTGTGGCTGGATTCAAGTAATCCAGGATAGGCTGTTTCCATCTGTGAGGCCTATTCTTGATTACTTGTTTCTGGAGGCAGCTAATGGTCCACCCCTGAGTGAAGATGGCTCCTGGGACGCGGTGTGCTCTCCTTGCTGGCAGTTTAGGATTGGGCCTGGTGAGCCAGCCCACGTCTGGTTGGAACCGTCCTTGGTGGGGCAGAGGTTCCCAGGGCCCTGGCATGAGCACCCAGGCCTGATTGCGTCTCTGTGTCGGTGGGAAGGTAGATGGTGCTGCCTCCTCTGGCCTCGTGGGGCACCTCCAACCGTCCTCTCTGTTTCTCCAGGTATATGTACTCAAGAGGCCTTACGTTGATGAGTTCCTGAGACGGATGGGGGAGCTCTTTGAATGCGTTCTCTTCACTGCCAGCCTGGCCAAGGTACCTGACGGCAGGATGAGGGAGAGAACAGGAGACAGTGTGGCACCTCGGGACCCAGCGCCCCATCCAAGCTAACGCCTCTTTTCTTCTTCCAGTATGCCGACCCTGTGACAGACCTCCTGGACCGCTGTGGGGTGTTCCGGGCCCGACTGTTCCGGGAGTCTTGTGTGTTCCACCAGGGCTGCTACGTCAAGGACCTCAGCCGCCTAGGCAGGGACCTGAGGAAAACCCTTATCCTGGACAACTCGCCCGCATCTTACATCTTCCACCCAGAGAATGCAGTGAGTGGTCCAGATAGGCCCCAAGGCCTCGGGCTGGGACAAGGGGCTTCTCCACAGTGCACTGGCCAGGAAAGGGAAAGTCAGACTAACATCACCTTTTCCCTGTCCCAGGTGCCTGTGCAGTCCTGGTTTGATGACATGGCAGATACAGAGTTGCTGAACCTAATTCCCATCTTCGAGGAACTGAGTGGAGCAGATGATGTCTACACCAGCCTCGGGCAGCTGCGGGCCCCTTAGCCCTCTTGCTTCCAAGAAACGGCCATCCCAGTAGGGGACTTTGCTACACTGTGCCTTTCTGATCAGCCTGACACACCTAGCCAAGAAGCTGGAGCACTTGCCCAAAGGGTCTGGAAGTAGCTGGAAAGTGGTTGACGAGCTTTAGGACAGGTTAGGTGCAGAGCAGGCAAATCAGACCTATCCAGAGCTGTCTGCACCCTGTGTTTGGTTCCCAGGAGAGTGAGTGAGTGAGTGTGTGTGTGCCTGTGCCCACCCAGTGAACTATGGCCCAGGGTGTCCAGTGTTCCGTAGGGGAGAAGCTGGTCGATCGTCTCCTTTACTGCCAACCATGAGCTGTTGAGCTTTACAGTGATGGAGACTATTGCAGGCACTCTTGCCAAACCATGGCCTTCCTCAACTTCACAAGGCCTGTGCCAAGGAGAAAGGAGAAGCCAGAGGCTGTCTGGGATGCCCAAGGCACACACCTCTCTGAAAACATAAAATACTAGCCAGCAGCCACAGACATACCCAGGAAGATGAGAGCGTGTTTGCAGAACCAGTACTCAAAATCACCAGGTCCTGTGGCCCCCAGGCTGCATCTGGCTCTAGAGTACCTGCGTGGGCCTGCTGTCCCAGGCTCCAGCGCCAAGCCAGCCTTCTCACTCCCTAGCCATAGTCTTACTCCCATGGGGAAGGAGGTCTTCTCCCTGCCCTGGAAGAGGACAGAGAACTGATTGCTGTTCTTCTAACTCTTTAAAATTCTCTTTCTAAACATGGAGTGGTGGGCCTGGTTTGTATCCGGCCGAGCTGCAGTCCTGGGCCTCAAATGCATGTGGGAGGTGCTAGGGTACGGGGAAACACAAATGTCCAAAGCAGAATGTGTGGCTCCTTACTGGTAGATCCTGAAAGTCTGCTCTTCAGGGATGCTGTGCTGGTGCTGATGCAGACATTAGCTCCAGAGGATGGGGAGGGTTACTAGGCTGCTCCCACCCTCCTGTTCCCTGGGCAGAACTCTTTTGTATCGTATTGTGTCTTCCCTCATCTAGCCTTATCCTTCCTGGCTGTTTCTCTTCCTCCCCAGGGCTTTGGGAGAACTGCTTTCCTAGGACTGAGGGAAAAAGCAGGTCTTGCTGTCACTGGTTTGCCAAATGGGCAAATGGCTCCTGCCTCTGGTGGCTGTAGGACTGAGTGAGGTCCTCACAGACCTGCACCCTGGGGGTCTCTAAATTCTCAATCTTAAATGCTTTAAAGTGAGTGGCAGAAAGGAAGTTTCCCCAGGATCCAGACAAAAGGGAAGTGCTGCAGTCGTTAGGAGCACACCGGCCCCTGAGGCGCCCCACCTCAGCATTACTGCCTTAATTGAGTCCTGCCCCCAGGGCGGGGTCGGATTCTCCTCCCCTCTGAGCTGGTTGGAGTTCCAGCCCCATCTCTGCTTTCCCAGGAGGCAGGTGCCAGCATTTGTGAATTGTTTCAGGTGTGGTCACCGCCCACTCAGGAGCCATACAATAGTTTAGTTTCCACACACTAGGTCCTGCCTCAGGAACTAACAGGTTTCGAGAAGCTGGTGGTGGAGCTCGGGTTGAGTGGGAGCTTCCTGTCTGGCATCCATCCAGCCTTGTGCAGTCTCCTTAGTCCCGGCTGTGGAGCTTTGGCTTGGTGACACACAGAACAGGCCCCCAGCTCAGGCCGTTTCCCCAGCATCCTTTGCTGGTGCCTGTGGGGTTCTGCCAAGGTCATGGGGCAGGGCTCCAGGTGCTAGCCAGGAACACTGGGGCTTGGCTGTGGCTTCAGATGCAGGTCCTGGTCTCACTGCCACCCTGGTATTGCAGGAGGGGGTCCTCGCAAGGCCTGCTCTGAGGGCTAGTCCTGACTAAGCAATAAGAGCCTCGGAGTTGACTGTCAAGGTCCTTTTCTGCATCTCCCATGTTTTACCTTGTAGAGGAAGAGCCTGTGCTCAGCCCTTGCTGGAGTCTGATCCATGACCAGAACCCAGTGTGGCTTCATGGAAGAGGCCTGCTGCTTCTACAGAAGCCGCAGCTTCTGGGCCTGTCTGTCCCCAGAATCTCTGCTGCCACCTGTACTTGCTACAGAGATGCCATCCGCTCTTTCCAAACCCAAACAGGACCTGTCCTGCCTGCTAGTTCCATGTCTGAGGGGCAAGGGATGGTTGGGGGTGCCGCTCAGAGAGCTCAAGCAGGCTTAGCCTGGAGGGAGCCAGCCCATCCTGAAGTCTGTCACCAGGCTTGCGACCAGCCTTCCCACTGCAGACTAGTCTTCAGCAGTCAGCAGACCACCTGGCCCTGTGCCAGCACCTGCTCAAGCCAGGAGTCCGCCCACCTGCCAGGTTCAGCTCCTTCCGGTGCCTCTTCAGGGACACAGTGTGTCTCTCTGATTGGGCTTCTAAATCAAAAGCCTGATGTTCTTGTCCCTCTTATAGGGGGAGCCTTGGACACAGGACCAGCTTGGTAAAGGGCCGGTAAGGGTTTCCACTCTGCACATTGTAGAGGGGGACACTGTAGGCCCGAGGGTCCCGAGTTAAGAGGTTGAGTGAATTTGCCTTCATTTAACCGGGGACCTGTTTCACTCCCTCCTGCCTCCCAAAGATTTCTGTGTAAATGTGTAAACAGTGGCTCAGAAAAAGCTTTGTACTAAAAGCCTGGGGCTCTCAAGGCAGCCGTGCCTGGGAAATGGATCCCCTGCGATCCCATGCCCTGCCCTGCCCTGCCCTGCCCTGTTCCAGGCCTCTTAGGGGTGCAGCCTGATCACGGCTGTTCTGCATCCAGTGTGTCAGCCTGGCTAAGCGTGTGAGGACGGTTACCCTGTTTCTCCTTGGGGCTACTTAACCATGGCTACTTTTCAGTTTTTTTTTTGTTTTGTTTTGTTTTAATTTTTTTTCAGGCAGCGTTTCATGAGTGGCAGGTGTTTGAACTCACTGTTTAGCCAATGATCTTGAACTTCTAATCTCCTGCCTCCACCTCCCGAGTGCTGGGATCACAGGTGTGACCACCATGCTGGCTCATGTGGAGCTGGTGACGACCCAGGGCTGCATGCATGCTAGGCCAGCACCACCGACCGAGCTCCATCCCCAGCTCCCCTTTTCTCGTTTTAGAAAACATGTTTAATAAATACCCAGGGAGAAGAGGTAACAAAGTCCGGCTACCTGTCCTGCCCCGCTCCTCTAGTGCAGGGTCAGCTCCTGGGACGGCCCCTCTCAGGCTGGTGATGTTCTTTGCCTGTAATTACCCCAGATTTGCCTATTTACCCTTCTAAGATGCCATTTGGAGGGGAGGGGTCTGCGTCCCACTGTGACTGGGCTATGGGATCCTTGACCACCTTGCTTCATGATTTGATACATTTGTTGTATTCAAAAACTTGAAATGTAGGATGCCATTAAGAGTCTGTTTATATTTTTGGGATATTTGTATTACATTAGTTAATAAAGGCTGGTTTTAAGACCTGTGCAGGAGTGGAGGCTGCCTTCCTTCCTTGCCACTGCCCCTGCTGTTAGCCCACGGCTACTGTCCTTCCCATATGACCCACGGAACGCAGTGGGTTTCTGATCAAGGTTACAGAGGTTGGACTACATTAGCTCTTCCCCAGCCCGATTTGGGGCCGACTCCGTCCCTGGGTGCTTAGCAAGCATATACTTGGTGTCCTGTTGACTGCTGGGCATAAACTAAAGCCCTAGGGGAATTGGAGACTTGGTGCTTCTGGGTTCACTCTTGATGCTGCCAAACCAGGAGCCCTGAGATTCAGAGCCCAGCATGGTTTCCTGGCACATAGTAGGATGACTGAGCAAAGACTCCAAGAAACAAAACCTTTCTGACACTGAAGAATCCCTGAAAAACACCCAGAACCCTCTCTGGCGGCCCCCACCCTGGATGTCCAGGCACTGCAGCCAGCTCTAGCCAGTCTTCTGTATCAGCATAATGCATTCATATCTACAATATGGCAGATTTCATATCCTCCTCTTGCTGAATTATTGATGGGCTGTGCACTTTTTTAAAAAATCAATAGACCAGGGCGTGGAGCTTTAAACTCTGCTCTTGTTGTTTCTGCTGTTTTGAATAGGAGCACATAGAGCTTTTCCCTCTGGTTTGAATAAGTCAAGCCCAGGGCTAGGTTGGCTATGATTGGCCGGAGCTAGGAAAATGTGGTTATGATGCAAACACAAGCAAATATAACCCGGTGCCTGTGCGGCCATTGCTGAACTGAGGCTGCAGGACCTGAAGCCGCCTGCTTTGGGATAGCTCATCAGTACTTCACCTGCTGCTTTCCTGGAAGACTGGGGACAGAAAGGGCAAGGTAGGTCCGTTGTATGCATACTTTTAGTCGAGGGCTGAGTAGATGGGGCAGAAAGTGAAGGAGTCGTCGGACCTTGCTTTGTTTCTGTCTTCTGGGATGAAGCTTTTGAAAGACTGAGCCAGGAGTTTGTGACCAGCTTTGCAAACTTCTTATTGGGAGAAATACCTGTAGAGCCCACTGAGTAAGTTGAGCACATTCTCAGGGCAGAGAAAGATGGGGTGGGGTAGAGGGGGAGAAAAGACACCCCCTCCCCCGCCTGTTCCTCCATGAGGCATGAGAGAAGTTTAAACTCCGGTAGATTACAAGATTCCCAAACCACGCCCTGTGCCCATGATCGTCACAGCCCTCTAAGGACCCTAAAGTGCTGATGATTAGGACTTGGGAAGACAGAGATCAAGTTTTGGGGGGCTTTGATGTGGTGGGTGGATTTGATTGGGCTTTCTGGGTGTGGCAGTTCCTGAATCTTGGGTCCCTAGTCAGCTCCTGGATTCTGAAGTTGGTGGCGGAAATGGGACTGACTGTACTGGGGCTCTGAGCCTCACCATGTTAATGCCAGTTGGCTAGGCGTTACCAGGTTAACCGGGAATAGGTTGGCTCTGGTTCTTTCTCCTGAGTGGGTCCTGCATTAGACTTAAAAGTCAAAACCTAGGGTCTGAAGAAAACC
Organism: Peromyscus aztecus; assembly: GCA_902168405.1. Lineage (NCBI taxonomy): Eukaryota > Metazoa > Chordata > Mammalia > Rodentia > Cricetidae > Peromyscus > Peromyscus aztecus. The sequence continues at coordinate 34,620 of CABHPQ010164971.1, read as the reverse complement.
CGAGTATTTCCTGATGATTCTGAGCAGCACAGGGTGGGGCAGCACAACTTATCAAATTAAATCCTCCAACACTGGCAGTTCCGCATCATGGCTGTGCTTGGGTCTACTGCCAGCTGCACACAAAGGGACCTGGTCTTTGGTGGTAATCGCACATCCTCTCCAAACCTGGTTTTACCCATCAAGGCTCCAGAAAAGAATGGTCAGACCTTTTTTTTTTAAGGGGTGGGGCGGTACGAGGGGTAACAAATGGTCTACCATTTGAACCACACCCCGCCCCCAGACATGCTATACTTAACCAGCCCAGTCTATCACCAAACAGCAAACATCCACACAATCCCCCAGGCGATTTTTCTTTTTAATCTTTCATAAACCCATCCATCCCATCTCTACTTGGAGTTTTAGGAGAAACCAGCCTCGCAGTCCTTTGGCATGCTATCAGAGCACAGTCTCCCCGAGAGCAGGACTGGAAAGGAGGCGAACACGACACTACCGTAGGGCAACCCTGTGTGTCAGTAACCAAGCCTCGTTCTGACTGTAGAAACGCCCCCACCCCCACCCCCGTGGTCTTCGTACCACTTTTTCCCTCCCAGCCTTATTCAGCCCCGTGGGTGCTGGAAACCTGTACGTTCACTGAGCACAGTTCTGGAGACACTGGGCCCTGTGTGGTACAGGCGAGGAGGCCACGCCCACCTCCCGTTGGCACCCTGAGTCCTTTGTCCCAGGCTCTGCCGGTCTACCTTCCCTTGTCTTCTGCAAGAGCAGCTAATGTTTTAGTCATGATAAAGGGATGTTAACTGTTCTAGGACAGTTTACAAAATTAAAAATAAAAGCTGAGAGCAGGTGGGGTGACAAGATCTTGCCAGGAACCTGGGAAGAGGAGTTCAGAGATTAGACGGGCATGGCTTCATTTGGAAATACTTTTTCTCACTGGATTTCCTCTCTAGGAGCCACTGAACTTAGTTTGGGGGAAGGGTAGCAGGCATGAAAAAGTGGCTAAGACACAGGCTTTTTTTGTTTGTTTGTTTGTTTGTTTTTTCGAGACAGGGTTTCTTTGTGTAGCTTTGCGTCTTTCCTGGAACTCACTTGGTAGCCCAGGCTGGCCTTGAACTCAGATCCGCCTGGCTCTGCCTCCCGAGTGCTGGGATTAAAGGTGTGCCACCACCGCCTGGCAAGACACAGGCTTTTAAGGTCAGATAGGAAAATAAAAGTTATGGAGCTGGGTCTAGTAGAATCCCATAATCCCAGCAGTCAGGAGGGTGAAGCTGAAGGAGCCTGTGACCAGCCTGGGCTGCGTAGATAGACCCTATTTTAATAAAACACAAAAGCTCAGATACAGATCTCATCCTAGCATGTGCCCATAGACAAGTTATTTCATACCTCCTCAAACCTCATTGTCCTCCAAGATGACGGGGTCACCGCCTGGGAATGAGACAGTGTGTGCAAAGTGAATCAACACAGGCTTGACATCGCCCTGCCCCAGCAGAGAGATGGCACACGCTGCCCTTCCAGAGAACCTGGCTCTGATTCCCAGCACCTGCTTCAGGTGGCTCACAATCCCCTGTCCCTCCAGCTTCGAGGAATCTGACACCTCTGGCCTCCAAGGGTACCCACAGTCCTATGCACATACCCACCAAAGCACATAATTTAAAAAAAAAAAAAAAAAAAAAAAGAGGAACATACTGGCCAGAGCTCTCAACTAGTGAAAACAAACCTTTGGGGTAGGGATGGCTGACACAGACAGGTCACTGTGTGGACTTGAACTACCATGGTGAGATGGTGAGGTGTTGGGGGGTAGACCAAAAGGGCACACTGCGCAATGGAAACAGGAAGAGTCTCAGGAGAAGCAGTGGGTCCCTGTCCGCTGTGAGGGGCGTCCACCTCCCACTCTGTGATACTTCGGTTCCAGGAGGACAAACTATGTCTCTGAGCGGTGCCTTCAGGGCTGTGGGCAATGACCCTGGGATCATCACCTGGAGAATTGAGGTGAGTCCCTCCCACCCTGACGGCTGGGATCTGAGCCTGTAGCCACTGAGGGTCAGCAGCAAGGGCTGGTTTTCCCAGTGTGCTCAGTGCAGGCCCCCACACAGAACCAAGCTTGCCCTTCATCCAGCCATCTGCTTGGTGAGTCTACACTTCCAGTAAACATCTCGGAGAGACGGGTTGGAGAAACGGAACATAATCATCACATAGTCATCGTCAGAACCCTGGTCCCTCCCTCCCAGCTCCGGGGGTGGGGGCTTGCTGCACAGATGGCCATGGCTCATCCACCCCTTTACCCCATGGGCTTGGCCTCCTCTGGGTGGCTCTGAGCTCCGGTCTGGGTGCACCTACCAGATATCAGGACATGCCCACCTCTACCCAGTCAGGGGCAGCAGCTTGACCGCCACAAGTAACGCGTCCCTTCGCTCCGCTCAATTCCAGAGTGTGAGTCACCGCTTTCTGGCAAGCCCCTAGAGGCTTGTGGGAAGCCCTGCCTACCTACAGTGTTTCAGGCTCCCTATTTACTTCAAAATGAATACGGGCTGGCCAGGGGGCTCAGTGGACGTAGGTGTGCGCAGCCAAGCCTGGACCTGAGTATAAGCCCTGGGACCCACATGGAGAAAGAGAACCGACTCCCTCGGGTTTCTCTGACCCTCACATGTACAGTGTGGCTCTTGGGCACACCCTATAAATAAATGTTGAAAGAAAGAAAGAAGGAAAGAAAGAAGGAAGGATTGGGCACACCTGATAAATAAATGTTGAAAGAAAGAAAGAAGGGAGGGAGGGAGGGAGGGAGGAAGGAAGGAAGGAAGGAAGGAAGGAAGGAAGAAAAAGGAAGGAAGGAAGAAAAGAAAGGAAGGAAGGAGGGAGGGAGGGAAGGAAGGAAAGAAAGGCACTAAACTGGACTCATGAAAAGTTATATATCTAATCTTTTTCACACCTAACATCCAGATTTTATATAAAGCATATACAAGTACGCTGGCCTTCCTTGGGAAGAGATAGTGCCATTTTCGTGTGAGGCTGTGCAAATGGCACTCCTAGGATGAGCCAATCAGGACCCCAACACACAGCCCCAGTGGCCCATGCCCTGGCACTCTGGGCTGTCAGCCTCCCTCCCGCCCAGCTTCCCAGACTCCCCTGGCGGCTCTAGGCGGTCAGTCGGGAGCAGAGGGCTGGACAGCCTGTCAGGATTGCCCAGAGGAGGACTTTTCCTGGACAGTTGCCCCCAACTCTTTCCCCTTCCGTCGGCTCCTGGGGGCTCACGGGCCTTTCCGGGGAACTGGGGACAAGGACCAAGAAGGACATGGGAGGACACAGGAAGTCACCACAACAGATCCAGACCCAGATTAGGGGAGAGCTCCCAGAGTCAGAGCAGCCGGACCTGTGCTGTGCTGGTCACCTACAGAGACGGCTCCTCCTCCACCCGGGCCCTGCCCAGTGACAGAGGAGAGGGAGGCTGTGGGGAAGGCGGGAGGCAGTATTGCATACTCTTCTAATCCTTCTAGAAAATGGAGCTGGTGCTGGTGCCTCTGAGTGCTCACGGCAACTTCTATGAGGGGGACTGTTACATCATCCTCTCGGTGAGCAATGTCTTCCTCGTCCAACACTCCTTCCTCAGCAGGCAGTGCCCAGGCTGCTGGAAGCTCTGACCATGAGAGAAGTGGGGTTCCCGGTATCTGTCTAGATTCTTCCTCCTGCCGTGCAAAGCCTCAAGCTGACTGAGAATGGCCACCACCAGGCATGGGGTTGTGATTGTGCATCAGAGGGTGGGCATGAGAGCGCGAACACACACCACACACACACACACACACACACACACACACACACACACACAGAGCGACTCCCCCTTCCGGGGTCCAAGCAGCACACTAAGGTGTTCTGAGGAAGGCTAGATAAATACGCAGTCTGCCTTTGGCCACAAAGTACTCACTGTAAACTAGGTAAGATAGAGTCTATTGCTGGGCGGTGGTGGTGGCGCACGCTTTTAATCCCAGCACTCGGGAGGCAGAGCCAGGCGGATCTCTGTGAGTTCGAGGCCAGCCTGGTCTACAGAGCGAGATCCAGGACAGCCAGGGCTACACAGAGAAACCCTGTCTCGGGGAAAAAAAAAGATAGTGTTTATTGCTGTGATAAATGCCCTGACCAAAAACAGCTTGGGAAGGAAAGAGTTTTATTTTATCATACAGCTTATAGCCCACCACTGACGGAAGCCAGGGCAGGAGCTCATGGCAGGAACCTAGAGGCAGGAACTGAAGCAGAGACACAGAGGAATGCAGCTTACTGGCTTGCTTTCTTGTGGCTTTAATTTTTACATATCCCAGGACCACCTGCCCAGGGTTGGCCCCACCCACAATGGGCTGGGCCCTCCCACATCAATCAAGAAAATGCCCTACAGACTGGCCTACAGGCAGTCTGACGGAGACTTTTTCTCCATCAGTGTTCTTCCCACAAACTCCAGCTTGTGTCAAGTTGTCAAAGAATTAGACAGGACAAATGGTCCTATAATCATAGCACTTGGGAAGCTAAGGCAAGAGGACCACAATTGCAAGGTCAGTCTGGGCTACAGAGTGTGAGCTCTCGACTAGTCTGGGCTATATGCACACATCTGTCTCCAAACACCAAAACAGTGGAGCATGATGGCCCACTCCTATAATTCTAACACCTGGGGGTGAAACCAGAAGATGATGAGTTTAGGGCCAGCCTCAGAAAGTTTGGGCTAGCTTGGGCTACACGATAACCTGTTTTAAAAAAAAACAAAAAAAACAAAAAAAACTTTTAAAAAAGTGCTCATTCTGGTGGAGGACAGTGCGGGCAGCTGTTTGGGTGCAGGGGACCTATAGACAAGGGAAGAGGAACACTTTAGGAACAGGCTGTCAACGTCCCCAAATGTGGGCGAGCAGGCTGTGAATGGGTGGGGCTGGTCCCACTTACAGATAGAGAAGGGCTGCTTGTGTGAAGGAAGGCGTGCTGGGGTCTTCCCACACCGGGAAACAGAGGTGATCGTGGGCCTCGCCTCGCCTCACCTCCCTGGCTACATCCTTAGACCCGGAAGGTGGGCAGCCTCCTCTCCCAGGACATTCACTTTTGGATCGGGAAGGACTCCTCCCAGGACGAGCAGAGTTGTGCAGCCATCTACACCACGCAGCTGGATGACTACCTGGGAGGCGGCCCGGTGCAGCACCGAGAGGTCCAGTACCACGAGTCCGACACCTTCCGCGGCTACTTCAAGCAGGGCATCATGTGAGTAGGCACGCACGGGGCGGAGCCGGACACGGCTGTTTCCGAGGGAGGAAGCTAAAGGGTCAGGGGGTTACTTGAAGAAGTAACCCGAGAGATGCAAAGCAGTCACGTGTACCCAGCAGAGTCGGGTGGGGCCGAGTGCTGCATGGGCCCTGAGGAACCAGAGCCTCGCACCTGCTGCAGGGAGTGAGGATCCGCACGGCGGCCTTCAGGAGCGTAACTGGGGCTGCTGAAGGGAACACCCCGTTTCTCAGAGCTCTAAACCCCTCACACACCCAGAGCCCCGAGGGCCCATGATCCAGAGTGTTCCTGACAGTGCGTTAGTGTGTGTGTGTGTGTGTGTGTGTGTGTGTGTGTGTGTGTGTAGGCTGTGGTCAATGTAGGCGTCCACCACGGAGAGAGAATGTGTACTGGCCGCGGCAGATTGAGTTCGCACAGGGCACGTACGAACAAAGACACAGACTGGGATGGACCACAGAATGCCAACTTCTTCTTTGTAAAAATCGTGCACACAGGCAGCGGGACACGTTTTATACAATGAAGAACGGACATTAAACTGCCAGAGCAGGAGACGCAGCAGGGAGAGGTCCAGGAGGTTTGCACGTGGGTGTGGGCGTGCACAGACTTAACATGAGGGGCGTGGCACACGTCTGTAACCCAAACTTGTGAGGGGTCCCTCTGCCGCAGCACTGCTCTTCCGGTTCCTGGGTTCCTGGGACTCCTCGTTAAAACATCTCAGCTCAAACGTCCCTTCAGGAAGCTAGCCCCGGCCTCTAGTCACTGAACCCACCCCTGGGGCAGCCGGTGCATAGCTTGACTTTGCACATTTGTTATCATAACCCACGTGGGTAGAGACTGACGTCTGCATGTTATCACTGTATTTAATTCACAATAGTAACCGGGTTAATATTCCCTCAGTTATAAAAAGGGGGGCGTGGCCTCTGGGATGAAGCATGTGGAGACCAACACCTATGACGTGAAGCGGCTGCTACACGTAAAGGGGAAAAGAAACATCAGGGCCACTGAGGTGAGTCCCACCCAGTGACTGTCTCGGGTCGGGTGCTCCTGCCCCTGCCCCGGCGCCTAAGACCACCCCTCTAAAGGGCGTTGACCTCTCCCATACAGGTGGAAATGAGCTGGGACAGTTTTAACCGAGGCGACGTCTTCTTGCTGGACCTTGGGATGGTCATCATCCAGTGGAACGGCCCGGAGAGCAACAGTGGGGAGCGACTCAAGGTCTTGCTCTCTCACCTCCTCCGGGCCTTGAGCGGGGCTCTTTGGGCTCCTCAGCAGCGGGGTCGGTCACTTGTCTGCAATCCTGGTGGCTCCCACGGAAGGAAGCCATCTGGAAGGAAAGGGTGCCGGGTGAGCTGAGCGCTTCCTGGGGCTTCTTTGGCAGGCTATGCTTCTGGCAAAGGACATTCGGGACAGGGAGCGGGGAGGCCGCGCTGAAATCGGAGTGATTGAGGGAGACAAGGAGGCAGCCAGCCCGGAGCTGATGACGGTCCTTCAGGACGCCCTTGGCCGACGCTCCACCATCCAGCCTGCAGTTCCTGATGAGATCATGGATCAGCAGCAGAAATCAAATATCATGTTGTATCAGTGAGTACTCAAACCTGGCTGTGGGCTGGAGGCCGGGGGTGGGGAGACATCCCCTGGAAGAGCCAGGCTCTCAGCTCGGGTGGAGGCGTCTGTCTACCTTTGCTCTTGGGCCATCCTTCTGAAGTGCGTCTCCTACAAGCAGCTCAGCAACAGCCCCTCTCGAGGAGGCAGCTGTCCTCAGTTCTCGTTAGCCTCCTGACCTCTGGGTGAGACTTCTTGTATTCTGGTGTATCCATCCCTAGGGATGTGGATGGGAGAGAGTTCGGGAGAGACACACAATCACCTCCAGAGAACGGAGTATGTCTTCCTCTCTGTATTCAAGCTGTGTCTGTCTCAAAGAGTCAGACTCTGTGCAGAAATGCCGACTACGGCATTACCTTAGCTGTAGGACGCTCTACAGAGGGAAGGCACAGGCTAACCTCCTTCTTCAACAGGGTCTCGGATGCAGCTGGGCAGCTGGCGATCACAGAGGTGGCCACAAGGCCCCTGGTCCAGGACCTACTGAGCCATGACGTAAGTAGAACTGGGGGGGGGCGTTGCTTGAGGAAGCCAGAAGTAACTTCAAAGGCAGACCCTGGGCAAAGCCCTCCCTCTGCCTCTCGGATCGGTAACCATGCTCATCCCCGGCTGATTCAGGACTGCTATATCCTGGACCAAAGTGGAGCCAAGATCTACGTGTGGAAAGGCAAAGGAGCCACAAAGGTTGAGAAACAGGCAGCCATGTCCAAAGCCCTGGTAGGATCTGTCAACGTGCGATACCACCCAAACATTCTGCCGGTGTCACCATGGACATGCGCACAGAGCAGGGACACACACGAACTTCCAAGTACACAGACCAGCTGGGGTACACATGCAGGGTTTACCTTTTCCAGCCGAGTGTTCTGGGCTTCAGTCCCCATATCTAAAGGGGTAATCCCTGTCTCCCAGAACCACTGGAAGATAAAACCCATTCGTGCCGGGCGGTGGTGGCGCACACCCTTAATCCCAGCACTCGGGAGGCAGAGGCAGACGGATCTCTGTGAGTTCGAGGCCAGCCTGGTCTACAATGAGATCCAGGACAGGCTCCAAAACTACACAGAGAAACCCTGTCTCGAAAAACAAAACAAAACAAAAAATTGTGTAAAATACTCAGAACCATACTTGGAACACAGAACCTGCTTTTGGAAGGTGCTGTTCTCATTGAAGGGGATGTCACATGTCCAGAGTAGGGGACCAGTCTTCAAGGGGCATTTACTAAATTCTGCAGGCGTACCACATGACCCAGGTGCAATAAATGAACCAATAACTATGATACAAAATCAGGAGACTTACATAGTAGGTCTGCAAAGTCAATCCATAATGGTCAGAATCATGGTAGTCGAAAGAAGAGAGACCGTGTTCCCAGCTTTTGGTGGCAGGTTACTCGGAACCTTAGACAGAAGTGAGGTAGACACCGGCTATGATTCCCAGGGGCAGAGAGGAAGGAATTACGAGATGAGCAAAACACTCAGTATTTGCCCTGGCTGACAGCCTTTTATCTGGGGGTGGGACCGTAGGACTTCATCAAGATGAAGGGTTACCCCAGCAGCACCAACGTGGAGACCGTCAACGATGGTGCCGAGTCAGCCATGTTCAAACAGCTGTTCCAGAAATGGTCAGTGAAGGACCAGACCACAGGCTTGGGGAAAATATTCAGCATTGGTAAAATTGGTGAGATCTCCCTCGTGTGTGTTCTTCCACCTGGGACCCTAGACCGAGGCACACGTGCGTCGTGCTCACTCGGCTCTTCCCACCCCTCTCTCTGCAGCTAAAGTTTTCCAGGACAAGTTTGATGTGACTCTCCTACACACCAAGCCCGAGGTGGCTGCCCAGGAGAGGATGGTGGACGACGGCAGTGGGAAAATGGAGGTGAGTCTGGGGAGGGCAGCACCGGCCTCTGGGGTGCTCCTGCTGCAGGAGGGCAGCCCATTCTGCGTGCTTCTCTCTCCCCACTCCACATTTCCGTGTTCTCTAAGAGGCATGGGGGTGGCTGTTTCCCCTCAACGCTTCAGGAAAGTGGGAGACGCATTCCCCCAATGCGCTGTCACCTGGAAGATATAGTTAGGCCATCGCTTAAGTCTACGAAGACCTAGGTTGTATGAAGGGAGGGACTGGACCAGTGTGACCTGTGACCCCCATCCTCAGGATTCAAATCATGTGATACGATGAGCCTTCAGGGCAGAGAGGACCCGGGGGTGGGGGGTACTTGGGATGGCTGTTAGTACTTCATCCTAACTTGGGTTCTGTCAAACATTGCCCAGTCCTGTTGAGGTGGAATTCTCTGAACAGGTGCCCCCTCTCGGGGTGACTGTGTCTCCTCTTGTGCCCAGGTCTGGAGAATTGAGAACCTGGAGCTGGTCCCTGTGGAACAGCAGTGGTATGGCTTCTTCTACGGGGGAGACTGCTATCTGGTTCTCTACACGTATGAGGTGAACGGGAAGCCCCATTACATCTTGTACATCTGGCAGGTAGGCCGGGCAGCTGTCGGTGTTGGACCCAGATGCCCCCTGGCCACTGGGCCGAGGTGGTCCATCACTCCCTTCTCACCACTGCAGGGCCGCCATGCCTCACAGGATGAGCTGGCAGCCTCGGCTTACCAGGCGGTGGAGGTGGACCGGCAGTTTGACGGGGCCCCAGTGCAGGTTCGGGTGAGCATGGGGAAGGAGCCACGCCACTTCATGGCCATCTTCAGAGGAAAGCTGGTTATCTATGAGGTGAGGGCCTACGGACAAAACCATGCCTGTTCAGGAATGCTCGGGGCTGATGGGACAGGCCAGGGCTGGGGTGTGTGTGTGTGTGTGGCAGGGCAAGATGGGGGGGGACAACACAAGTCGAAGGCCCACTTTTTCCGTGGAGCCCCGGCGGAAGCATGGGCCGGCAACGCAGTCACCTGTCGGGTTCCACATGAGCCTGGCATCGGGTCCTTCCTTTGCCATGGATAAGTCAAGTTTCCCAATCTCAGCGTACACGACGGAGTAGCATCTGCTTCACAGAATTATTCGGAGATCAGCGAGTGGCGTAGGGTGACATTCTCACTTAGATCCTTTCCTGTCAGCCCAGCAGACCCTGAGGGGTAGAGATGGTATCCAGAACGTCTCCATCCACAACAGCCAGTTCATGTGGTGCTCTGTAGATCTGGCCTCCTTTTCTCTCCCTAGGGCGGGACTTCCAGAAAGGGAAATGCAGAGCCTGACCCTCCAGTAAGACTTTTCCAGATCCAAGGAAACGACAAATCCAATACCAAAGCAGTGGAAGTCTCGGCCTTCGCTTCCTCGCTCAACTCCAATGATGTCTTTCTGCTGCAAACTCAGACAGAACACTACCTGTGGTATGGCAAGGTAAAATGGCTGGCAGGTCCCGGCCCCTGGGAGCTTGCTCATGCGTGCCCTGGCTCCACCCTGGGCCTGTCAGCGAGCTGAAAGGTACTAAAGAGTAGGCTGGTGCAGTCCTCAGGCGGTGGACACTGTCCCGAGTCTTCAGAGGAAGCATCTACGTTCCCCAGTCAGACCCCCATTAGAACTTGGTGCCGCCGGCCCCCCAAGACACGGCACGCGCTCACGTGTGCAGACGCTGGGTCAGTGTCCCCTGTGGTAGGTCAGGTGCTGACAAGGACAAAGCACATGCGATGTCATCGCTCCAAGTGCTTTAAAAGAGAATTCAAGTCAAGTGTGGTGACGTATGGCTGTAATCCCAGCCCTTGGGAGGCTGAGGCAGGAGGATTGTGAGTCTGAAGCCAGACTGCCTGGGCCTAGTCAGACCCTATCTCAAAAAACCAAAAGGTGGGGTGAGGGGGGTACCAGCGAGGTGGCTCGGAGGGGTAAAGACACTTGTCAACAACGTGAGTTAGATCCCTGTACCCCACGGTGGGAGGAGGGATCTAACTCCCAAGAGTGCCCTCTGATGCCTGTACTCCAGCATGCATGCCTCCATCATAAAAACACATTCCATAATGAATTAGTCAATTAATTTTAAAATGGGAAGAAATGACCGTGGTGACACAAGCCTGTAATTCTAGCTACTTGGGAGGGTGATGCGGGAACATCTCAAGTTCAAGGGCAGCCTGGCACAGTAAGACCCATGTCACCAAAAAACAAACAAACAAAAAAAAAAAAACAGTGCGTGGGGGAGCTAAGAAAAGCACCTGCTATCATTATTAGGACATCATTAGGGGATGCCACAGTGAGGTGTACACACGTGCACTGGCTGACACAAACACACACCATATAAAAATGAGACGCAGGAACTTCCAGCACTGTTTGTAGGGCTGCAAAATGGGACACGTTTTAGAAAGCAGTTTGACAGTCTCTATAAAATGACACTCGCCTTTACCACACGACCCAGCAACGCGCCTCCTGCGTATTTATTTATAGAATAAACGCCACCTTTAGCGGCCGGGGACCTCGGTAAAGGGCTTTGCTCTACCAGCACAAGCATCCAGGTCCCGGCCCCAGCACCGTGAAAGGCCGAGAGCAGGAGTTCTTATCCATAACCCGGCACTGGAGCAAGTGTGAAAACACACGTGTACACACACACACACAGAGGCATGCACACACATACATACACACATGTAAACACATATACACACATACTAACACAAACACATACACGCATAAACACATACATACACACACGCAAACAAAAAAGATTCCACCTCTTTAGGGGCTGGAGAGATGGCTCAGCAGAGATGCCTCTTGCACAGGACCTGGGTTTAGTTCCCACATGTGGCTCACAACCATCTGTAACCCTTGTTCCTGGGGAGCTAATGCCCTCTCTGACCTCCACAATCACTGCGCACATTTGGTGCGCGCGTGCACGCATGTATACATACACATACACACACACACACACACACACACACACACACACGGACACACACACGGACACACACGGACAAAACACTCATACACATAAAGTAAATCTTAAAAAAAAAACCAACAAACAAAAACCTCTGTACACAAAGAGTTGTACACACATGTGTACAGCACATTTATTCACAATCCTCTCAAATTAGAAGTAATCTGGAAAATGGGTAACATAGGTATGTTCATACAATGGAATATTACTCAGCGGTAAAAATGAAGAGCCACTCATGCACTCAGTGTGGAAGAGTCTCCAATTCATGCTAAGGGAAAGTATGCAAACGCTGAGGCTGAATGTTGCCTGCTTCCACCTGAGACAGCCCGGAGACGGCAGATGATTCCAACGGAGAAGAGCTTGATGTAGCAGCCGTCAGGAGCGCAGGACTCACTCCAAAGGGGCAGGAAATGGGAGACTCAGGAGATGTCACTGAAACTGCACTGTGGCAACAAGGTTCTGTTTTTAAGCCTCGTGGAGCCCAACACAGTCAATTTTACTGTAATTTTAAAAAAGCATGAGGCCAGGTGGTGGTGGCGCACGCCTTTAATCCCAACACTCGTGAGGCCTCTAGAGGCAGGTGGATCTCTGTGAGTTCAAGGCCAGCCTGGTCTACAGAGCAAGTTCTAGGACGGCCAGGGCTACACAGAGAAACCCTGTCTTGAAAACCCTCCCCTCCCCCGGTAAAGAAGAATGAAAATTACATGCTAGGCCTGGGGGACATAGTGCTTGCTCTAGAGGCAGAGCGTTTGCTACGACGCATGTGCCAGACCCCAGTATTGACGACGAGGGAGAACTCATGTGCTGAAGCTCCAGGTGAAGGGAAAACAGAGGTGACTTCTGTCTGGGACCACTGTGGGTTTCAGAGCAGGCCTACCCTTTGCCTGCAAGCCCTGTTTCCTCCCTCTCCCCGTCCTGGGGCGCTGCAGCTCAGAGCTGACCCCGGTCAGTTTCAGAAGCCTGGCGCCCCCTCTCGAAGCGCCCCGGGTTTCTGACACCATGCTCTCCTCACCCACTCAGGGGTCTAGTGGGGACGAGCGGGCAATGGCTAAGGAGCTGGTCGAGCTTCTCTGCGACGGCAACGCGGACGCTGTGGCTGAGGGCCAGGAGCCACCTGAGTTCTGGGACCTTCTGGGAGGAAAAACACCCTACGCCAATGACAAGAGGTGGGTGAACACATGAGCCCTGTACCGGGGCTCCTCCAGCCTCTGGGCTCGTGGCCTGTACAGATCCTAAGATCCTTCACAGTTTTAAACATGACTTCTGGGCTGGGGACACAGCAAAGCCCTTGGGGTGCAAGCATGCGGACCTGAGTTCCATCCCTCGGAATGCACCTTACAAAGCAAACAGACCAGCAACACAGGCCTGAGATCCTGCTGCTGGGGAGGTGGAGACAAGAGAATCTTTCTGATTTGCTGGCCAGTTAGTCTAGCTGAACTGACACACTCCAGGCTCTGTGGAATGGAGGAAAACACCCAAAGCCCTCTGTCCTCATATGTGCATACACTCACACGCACATGGGCACCCACACATGATTCCTATGCCCTCTGTGCTCATATGTACATATGCACACACGCACATGGGCACCCACACGTGATTCCTATGCCCTCTGTGCTCATGTACATGCGCGTGCACGCGCGCGCGCACACACACACACACCCACACGGGCACCCACACAACGTGATTCCTATGCCCCCTGTCCTTTCATATGACTACTGCAGGCTGCAGCAAGAAATTCTGGACATCCAGGTCCGGCTCTTTGAATGTTCCAATAAGACTGGCCGGTTCCTTGTTACTGAGGTCACAGACTTCACCCAGGATGACCTGAATCCAGGTGACGTGATGCTCCTGGACACCTGGGACCAGGTAAGACACAGCCGCAGAGTTCAGGATGGCTACAAAGATCACCGTTTGGCCTGGTTTCCATGTGGCATCCCCACCCAGGGTGAGAGCTAGTGCTGGACCAACTCTCTAAGTGAAACATCTTCAGTAGTTACCAGAGAGACTGCTGTATGCCACAGAATAGAATGATGTTTAAAACTCACCAGCTAAGGCCAGGCGTGGTGGAACATGCCTTTAATCCCAGCACTCAGGAGGCGGGGCAGCCTGATCTTTGAGTTTGAGGCCAGCCTGGTCTACAGAGTGAGTTCCAGGACAGCCAGGGCTACACAGAGCAACCCTGTCTCAAAACAACAAAACTCACCAGCTATATTAGTTAGGGTTTCTGTTGCTGTGAAGAGACACCATGACCACGGCAACTCTTATAAAAGAAAACATTTAATTGGGGTGGCAGCGTACAGTTCAGAGGTTTAGTCCATTATCATCATGGCGGGAAGCAGGACAGCATGCAGGCAGACATGGTAAGACAGAGCTAGATACACCCTAGGGATGACAGCTGAGAAGCAGCTGTGGACTATGGACCTGACCTGTCACGTTGGAGAGCAGGATGGGGGCCAAGAAGGAGCTGCTGTTGGCTGTGTGAAGACAGTGAATAGGAAGAGGGGGCGGTGACAGACAGGACAACTGCTCTGGTCAAGCTGGCAAGTCCGCTGACTCGCTGGAGGTTGACTACAGACCTGACTGTCACGACGCTCTGGCCTAGGTGACTGTCTGGAAGGCTCAGGTGTACCAAGAATGGACATTCTGACGGGCACTTAAATAAGAAGGGCTACATTGGGCCATGCTGAGGTTTGAGGTACAGGGAGACAGCATGAGTGCTTTGTAGGCGGTTAATTCAGGAAGCGTAGGTTAGGGGGCGAAGACTTAGAAGATACACACGGCAATTAAAATCACAAAGTCAAGCTGCTTCTAGAACCTTCCTCTCTGGAGCACAAATGAGGCTGAGAGCATTTTCTGTGGCTCTCACTGGCTGAGGGGATGAGCAGTGTACACAACAGTCCTTAGTCCTTGGTGTGAACGCACTGACAATATAAAACCGGCGCCACAGGTCTTCCTGTGGATAGGAGCCGAGGCCAACGCCACGGAGAAGGAGGGGGCCCTCTCAACTGCCCAGGAGTACCTGGTAACTCACCCCAGTGGCCGAGACCCCGACACACCGATCCTGATCATCAAGCAGGGATTTGAGCCTCCTACCTTCACAGGCTGGTTCCTGGCATGGGACCCTCACGTTTGGAGCGTAAGAAGTTGGGGATGCCGTTCTCACTGCCAGGGGGCTCGGAACCCAGATGGGGGCGGTGGGGTACTGACTCAAGAGCCAAGTAAAACCAGGCCTTACTCTCCCTCCCACTGAATCCCTTGCCTTGCATTCCTTCTCTTCGGCTTCACCCGCATGGCAAGGAGTCTAGTCAGATAGTTCCAAGCTGGTGGGCAGGAGGCAGTGAGGAACCGTGAGAGTACCTGTCTACACCGTATTCACATCCCTGACAGCCAGTGCAGAATCACAGTGGGCTCTGGAAGAAGTCAGGCTCCTGACAGACAGACAGCCGCCTGCTGCTTCTTGCCACCAAGGGTTGTTGATCATGTGTAAAAGACCTTTGGACCCTACGTGGACCTCGAGTACACCGAAATGCTTTATGATTCTACCACGTTTTGCTTTTCCTGAAAATACACACCAGGCCTACGATGCCTCTTCCCTGTTATCAGGAAATACCTCATCCTGTTGTTTCTCTCTTCACAGGCAGGAAAATCCTACGAGCAGTTGAAGGAGGAGCTGGGAGATGCCGCTGCTATCGTGCGGATCACCGCCGTGAGTGGGGTTGACCCTCAGACCAGGCTCCCCAGGACCTTGTCTGAGACAGCAGGGGCTGCAGATGCCACAGGGCAAACCGTCCCAAGTCTTTAAGCACCATCCCCCCCCCCCTTGGATGCAAAGGGGTTTTTGTCTTGTTTTGTTTGAAGTGCAAGCTAACGAGGCGCTCTTCCGCTGAATCACACCCATCCTTGGAGGTGTTTTAAATCATTAGAAAAGCAGGGTTCAAGCACTTGAGAGGGAGAATCCTGAGTTCTAGGCCAACCTAGTCTACACGGCAAGACCTCCACCTCAAAAAAGAGTGGGGTGGAGTGAAGGGGGGAAGGAAAAAACAGGTCTCAGAGCCAAGCTCCTCATTTACTGCCTTCCAGAATATGGGGAGGGCATGGAGAGCCGGCTCAGCGGTTAGAACACGTGCTGCTTATCCAGATCCCCAGCACCTGTGTTGGGTGGCTCACAAGAGATTGTAACTACATTTCCGGAAGTACATATTCCTCTGGACTCCAAGAGCATCTGCACTCGTGTGCACACATACCTCCCCCATATACATAATCTACAGAATAAATGAAAGAGTTTAAGGTCGTCCTTGGCTATATAGTGAGTGGAGGGCTAGCCTGGGATACACGAGACTGCCTCATAAACCAAACCGAAAGAAAGAAAGAAGGAAGGAAGGAAGGAAGGAAGGAAGGAAGGAAGGGAAACAAACAAACCTAACTTTATTATTCAGCTTTTTCTGCCTCTCAGGAGAGATTAAGGTTATGGTCAGTATTTCTCAGAGACAAACCTCTAATCCAAATGATATCTGAATAGTTTCCAACAGTGTGTCGTCCACAGCAGCTCAGGCCGCTGACCCCTATTTTAACAGCTAAAAGAGGTGGACCTTGCAGCCAGCGGTCAGTCCTACGTGCCATAGGATGCGCGGCACAGAGCATTCCAACATTTCATGTTGTCCTTTGTGCTCTGCAAAGTCAGATCCCAGAGTTAACGGGCTGCAGTGAGTGTCTTTAAACTGCACTTAAGCATGGCTTCAGTCTCAAGGCATTTAGCGACTGGAAACATAGGACCTAAATAAAAATGCCAAGAAAAGGGATGGAGTCAGAATGTTCAGAAAAGACTTGCGGCTGGAGGTATGGCTCAGCGGCAGAGCACCTGCCGAGCACACACAAGACTGGGTTCATATCCCCACACTACGTAAAGACCTAAGTGCAGTGTGTATGCCCACCTGGCTCTAAACACTCACAGGCGGCCTGCTGAATCAGCTTTCCGAGGCCGTTCTGACACGCATCCAGGTTTGGAGACCACCGTTCTAAAAGACGATTACAAAGGGCGAAGCGGCGTAAGCCAAAATGTGAACCTTATACACGCAGAGAACATGCCAGATGCCAACCTTTGCCCATGTCTGTGTTCTTCTCCTTACTTAGGACATGAAGAATGCGACCCTCTCCCTGAATTCTAACGAAAGTGGACCAAAGTATTACCCTATAGAAGTTCTCCTGAAAAGTCAGAACCAGGAGCTGCCTGAGGATGTGAACCCTGCCAAAAAGGAGGTACGCGACTGTGGAACTGCGTGTGTGTGTGTGTGTGTTCCACATAGATTTAAAGCGTCACGCTCAAGAAAGGGCTTAGGACAGTCTGGGCACACTGAGGCACTCTGGGGGCATCTGCGTCAACTGAAGCCTCCTCCGTGAATGTCTTCCTCTCTGTGGCCTTCGCCTCTCTGCTGCTAGTCCAGCCCAGCCACCGTGCACTACTGTGAACTAATCTGTTCCCCACTATTCCCCAAAGCATAATCCTCATTAACAGCCAGGGGTCGTTCAAAAGCAGACGATGCCGCTCTATTTAAGACACCTCACGGGCTGGCGAGACCGCTCAGAGGGTAAAGGCATTTGCCATCAAACTTAACGACCTAGGCTCGGCACCCAGGACCCACACAGTGCGAGGAGATAACCGAGTCCCACAAATTGTCCTCTGATCTCTAAATGCATGCCTCTCACATACGCACACTAAATAAATGTAATAGAAAACTTTAAAACACCTCTCCCACTGTACTTACAGAAGACCCCGAAGGCCTCCGCGGTCTGGCCCTGCCCCTTGGGGGTCTCACAGACCCTCTTTACTCACCACCCTTCAGCCAGTGACTGCTTTTCTAACCCTTGAACATGCTCACCCGGCCATGGAGGCTTTATGCTTACTGGTGTTCCTGTGAGAGTTCACTGTTCCTGAAACACCTCAGAACTGGCCCCTTGCCATTCAGAGTTCAGCTCTGGTTGGCCTTCCTCAACGGCCAGTTTCCTGACATTGCCCTGACCACTCCCTCCCTGCGGCACACACTCCCCTTGGACTCACTGTCATGTCTTAGGGGTTAGTTAAGTGAATCAATACATTCATGTTGAAGGGACAGATGAATGAATGGGTTTTCCCCTTGAAAGAGCTGGTTAAAGGACTCACGGTATCCTGTGGCGTCTTGAGATGTTGAGACCGAGTCTTCAGCATCTAGACTCCAATGTTCTTAGAAGCAGAGGCCACAAGTCAGTTGGGCTTGGGGGCTCATGACTGTAATCCCAGCACTAGGGGGCCTGAGGCAGGGGAGTCACCATAGGTTCCAAGTCAGCATGGCCTATATAGTGAGTTCTAGGACAGCCTAGACTATGGTGAGAGGTTGTTTCAGAAAATAATCTCAACATGATCACCGAGCTGGGATGATCTACTCAGCCTTGCATTTTAAGACTTCTTGGGGTTTAGGGATACAGGGCAGTGGTGGAACACATTCCCAGATTCCCCAGAGGTCCCCTGGGTTCACTCCCTCACACCAAAAGTAAGTATTCAATAAGAATGGTAGTTAAGAGCATGGAGCAAAGAACACTCCATTCAATTCTCCATCCTTCCAAAATCAAATGTTTATAATTCATCCATAACATAAAAATCCATTCACTGCCTAAGGGGCAAGGAACCAGGACTGAGTGGTAAGCTTGGCCAGCTTCTCCCACTGGCCCGGATGGGACTCCATGGCCAATGAACAATTTAGGTCTGTTACAGTCTTCCCGAACATCCAGGGCCTGCCTAAGCCACTTGCTTACTGTTTGTGACTCTAGGGCTCAAAGCCAGGCAGGACCCCTTCCGTGGTAAACAAGCCCAGAGCCAGGCAGCTCCTCCGCTGGCCCCGGGGCAGCTCCCACTCCTGCCCTCTCGCCTCACCCGTTGGCACACATGAAATGCCCTGCCTGCCTTCTCACTACAAGGTGTGTTTTCTCTTAGAATTACCTCTCGGAACAAGACTTTGTGTCCGTATTTGGCATCACAAGAGGGCAATTCACCGCTCTGCCTGGCTGGAAACAGCTCCAGCTGAAGAAGGAACAGGGGCTTTTCTAAAGCAAGGCCTGGCTGTTGTCCGACCACAGGAGAGAGAAAGCACATGGTGCCAACATCAGCCACTGAGCCTGACGCCCGGCTGCTTTAGATAACCCCTCTGAAGTCCCAGCATGCCCTTCTCCTTCTCCTTGGTTCCTTGCATTCCTTGGTTGTTGCACACGAAAATGTTGACACTCGCTTTTCGGCGCTTGTGGCCTTTACAGAAAGCATGAACGTAGACAGATTGAGAGAGAGAACCAGAAGCTGAGCTTAAACTGTGTAATGCGTCAGGACCCACATCTGCTTTTAAACTATACCCTGTTACCCCCAAATCACTGGAATTACTTGCACACTCACTGAAAGGCCAGACTCCAAATACCCAGGTCTACCACATGCCAGAGCGTGTTCAACTTTTCAAATAAAGAGGCCACGTGAGCACATCGGCGTCCTTTCTAGTCTTCTGGGTTCCTTTTTACGGTGACTTCAGTTACAGTGGGACTAGCATTTCAGTGCTGAGAAAGTACAGGGGCAATGCTGAAGCTGGGCCTGGTTCACAAACCTGTAATCGCAGCTACCAGCTCAGCCGGGACAGGCGCATAGTGACGTCATGGCTGCCTGGGCTACAGGGTGAATTCCAGGCCAAGCTGAGCGACTTACAAAGACTCTGTCTCAGAATTTTTTTAAAGTGCACAGTGTAGGGTGGGAAAGATGGCTCAGGGGTTGAGAGCACTTATTGCTCCTGCAGAGGACCCAGGTCCAGTTCCCGGCCCCCACATGGTGGTTCACAAACATCTGTAACTCCAGTTCCAGGGGATCCAACCACTGTCTTCTTCTGACCTCAAGCAGGCACCAAGCACGTACATGGTACATATGAATACATGCAGGCAAAACATTCACACACATAAAATAAAAATAGATCTTTAAAAAATGAGAAGTACACAGCAGTAAAATGCTCACCTCAGCAGCACGCCTGAGGTCCTAGGTAAATCCCCAGCACCCAAAGCAAATCAATAAACGGCAACGTTGAGAGCTGTGTAGTTAACTGAACCACTGTCGTTCCTGTCCTGGCACAAGAATGTCAAAACCCGCCTCATAGCTACGCAGGAATCCCCCAGCCCCAGCAGCCACACCCACTTCAGAGGGCCTGCTGTAGTCATCGGCCAGTGACCCCACATCTTCCAGACAACTCTAGGGCACAGCAACGTATGAGGTTCTGATCACAGGAGTAACATGTTCCAGGGAAGATGTCCAAGATGTCACAGAATGAAAGCAGGGTCACAGGAACAAGACAGAGCGCGTAAGAAACTCAGGGAACACAGTAACAGATGACGATGGGGACTGAGGAGACAGCCTACTGGGTCAAAGTGCTTACGACACAAGCCTGGCGTGTGTGCACTCACACACTTACACAGTTTTTTAAAATTTCAAAAGTAGTTGAATCCAGTATTATTTAAACGAGAAACTTCTACTTTATTACACAACTACTTAACAACTTTACCTGCGAGTCTATAATTTCATTATAAACTAAAAAGAAAAAAACAAATTCGAGGGTTGAAGAGGTTTAGAAAATAACTTTTTATAAGGAAACCCAGACGTAAAAATAAATATTCCACCCAGGCCAAAAACCTATTCGGCCTCTGCTGCCTCTTCGGCTTCCCCACATTCAAAGCGAACGAAATCCACTACGGACACACCCTGAGGCTGAATGTACTGTCCCAGGGTGATGGAAGGGTCCAGCAGGTATGGCTGGGACAGCATTCTGGTCTCCGTCTCTCCTCCAGGCTCATCATCCAGGGAGCCGACAGAGAGCGGGGCCATGCCCACCACATGCTGCCCCAAGCGGCGGCCCACGTCCTGCAGGTTTTTGTTCTGCTCACAGGTCTCGCAGACGACCAGGGCCCCGTACTTCCCCAGCACCAGGTTGTTGAGGGAGGGGCTCTGTAGTGCTCCATGCACGTAGGAGCCAACATAGAACCCAGACGGCACCTTCACCCAGGCAGCTCGTTTAAGAATCATGTTTTCTCCCAGTTTCCCTATAAAAGAGCAAAGAACAAGAAACAACGACCACTGGGTTGTGATGGCCGCGGTGGCAGAAATGAGGCCCAGCGTGCACTGCGACCTTTCTGTATGTGCAGGAGATCTGCAATGAGACACAGACCCCAGTCTCAGCCCGTATTTAAGGAGGAAGGGAAGGAGGGAGAAGAGCAGAGCACTCCAGTTAAGGCGAGACTGGTTGCCACGGACTCACCTCCCGGTTCTGCCTCTTCCTGGCTCTGTGACCTGGGGCATTTATCATCTACACAATGGAAATGACATGACCTACCTTTCAGGGTTACTGCCAGAAATGAAGAAGGTGACACAGGCAAGAAGCATGTGTGTCTCACGTATGGCGGGCACTCAGAACCGGGCTGTTCTCATCAGACTAAACTCAGGCTGAGAGAACTCAAGCGATACACCCACCCACCTATATGTGGCAGAGCTGGAATTACAACTCACAGCGGGCCCCAAAGCAGTTAAGTGAATTTTCTCCCCACCAAGTCACTCTCTCGAGAACACAACCACAACAGACACACACAACTCCCATCACCACAGTATCTGGGAAAGGTCTCTAACAAAAGCCCCAGGAAATCCAAACCCCAGGCACCTGACAGTTTCAACTTCCGCTCACTCATCAAAAGTACAACGATAACTTTCCCAAAACCTCACGAGAACCAAAAGCAGATCTCTTTTTCTCCTTCTCCCCCAGGATCCCCTCCCAAGAGAAGCTGAAATAGAGAACAGGAAGGGATGGAGGCTGAACAGCGGGGTCTGAGAAGACGCAGGGTTAGCCGCACTTACAGCCAGAGGTCATGAAGAGGAAGATCCAGAAATCGAGTAAATATGGAAACAGCTCAGAACTCTACCCAACAGTTAATTACCAGACACTGACAAGGCCAAAACTCCCGTTTCTTCCAGGGTTTCCTAACACAGCTGTCGGCCTGGCTGCTCACCCAAGACTCACTAGACAGAACTATGCCTTCACTAGACACTGCAGCAGACGAGGAAATTCCCAGCAATTACAACCCAGCTTGCTTCCCTCCCTCCATCTGGACACGTGGAAAGAGAGCAAGATCCTCCCTGAGACCACCACAGTGACTGGGGCGTGGTTGCCCCACGGTGGCTTCTACAGATGTGCACCTCAAAAACTCACCATCTAATTCCTAACACAGATGATCTTAAACTTCTTTAGAAAAAAGATTTACCTTTTTTATGTGTACGGTGTTTGGACTACGTGTATGTCTGTGAACCACAAGCATGCAATACCCTTGAAGCCAGAACCCCTCGGGACTGGAGGGATTAGAGGTGGTTGCTAGCCACCATTTGCTGGGAATCGAACCAGGGCCCCCTGGATGAACAGCCAGGGCTCTTAACTGCTGAGCCACCTTCCAGTCCCTTAAATGTTCTTTTTCACCTTAGTGAACGTCTCCCTACAACACACACAGAAGCGGTCACCTGGAGCTGAGGAGCCGTCGTCTGCCTTTGTTCAGTCAGCACAGAGATAAAATCATTTTAACCAGCTGTAAACCACTAAGAACCATGAGAGTTAGTTTATAAACTTAAACTCCTTTATGTAATCCAGGATTCTGACCGTACCGAAACTCCAGTTCCTTCAATGTACTAGCAGGTTAGAGCTTGGGGATGGTGCCTCCTTTGGCTCTTCAGGGTGTCCACTGCTCCCCAGAAAGGCCAACCCATATTCACATGCTCTTGCCCACAGAGGCACATGAGTTTGTAATTCTTTTTTTTTAATTATAACTGAGAATGTCATACATGTGTATGACCCGTTTCCATCATGTTCACTCCTACCACCTGCCTCCAACGCCTGAACTGAGGTCACAACTACTGAATGACATTTGAAGGAACACCGAAGACACCAAGGAAACCAGATCTTAAGGTCCACTTTCCAGAACCCTCGGATACTCACCAATTGCTAAGGCCAAGTGATCCTTGAGAGAGCCTTCTCGGTTGGGCCCGGCCGCAAGTTCAGAGAGCTCAGAGGAGTTCAGGAAGCCCTAAGTACAGGAGACAAGAGTGAGCTGGCTCTGCACCCCAAAATCAGAGAAAAGGCAGAAAGAGCCGACGTCCAGGAAGACGGTTAAGACGACCATCTATAAATAGATGAAGCTTCCACGAAGCCAAGGATGTTAAAAAGTGATAGCGTCGTCACACTTATAAACCTTACTTTCCACTGCACTACCCCCAACTCCACTGGACTCTCTCTAATCCTTAGCCTACCTTCTTAGGATTTCCTGGAAACCGGGACCAGGATTTTACACAATCAGAAAGTATCGACACTAGCGGGTTTGGGGTGTGCTGCCAGGAATTCATGATGATGCCCAAGCAGGCGGGGACAGAGCAGTGTCCAGCTGAGCACTCAGCCTTTGACTCTGTGGCTCTAGTGCTGAGGATGTGAGGACATATTTTCTGTTTTATTACTATTTCAGGGGGACAGAGTCACATTCTGTAGTCTTGAAAAGCTTGGAACTCACATTGTAGCCCAGGCTGACCCTAAACTCCTGGAAATCTTCCCACCTCCGCCTCCCAAATGCTGGGATTACAGATATGCATCACCACAACCAGCTTGGTGAGTATGAGTTGTTTTTTTTTAAAGCATATATACATGAAATTATTCATTGAGCAGTTATTTCTAATCATTGAATTTTGGCAATAGCCGAAATGCCCAAACACAGGAGACGGGCTGAATAATCCGTGGCACATCCACACAACAGAATACTATGCAGCTAGGAAAAAAAGACAAAGAAATAGTAAATATGGTGGTGCATGCCTTAATCCCAGCACTTGGGAGGAGGAGGCAGGAGGATGAGAAGCTCGTGGCTAGCCGAGGCTACACAGGGTGGCTAATGCTGGCCAAGCCTGCTCGAGACACCGTCTCAAACAAAGGATGATCTTTATGAACTGCTGTGAACTGTTTCCATGACACACAACAAATGAAAAACCAAGTCTGCATGTCACCATCTGTACCAGAAATTAGTGTACATTTACACTTACTTTTGCAACAAAAAATACTTAAAAGTAAAAGCATGATCCAATGAGCCCGCCGATCTACAGATGTAGGTAAGAATAGGGAGTGGGGGAGGGGGGCTGGTAAGATGGCTCGGTGGTTAAGAGCACTGGCTCCTCTTCCAGAGGACCCATGTTCAATTCCCAGCACCCTCATGGTGCTAACTCCAGTTCCAGGGGACCCAGTGCCCTTCCTGGCCTCTGAGGGCACTGTACACACGTGGTGGGTTGTATAGTTAGTACATTCATACACATAAAATAAAAATAAATCTTAAAAAAGGAAAGGAGAATGGGATTCAAGGCTGGAGAGAGAACTCAGAGGTTCAGAGCACATAATGCTCTTCCGGAGGACCTGAGTTCAGTTCCCAGTACCCATACTGGGCGGCTCACAACCATCTGTGACTCCAGCTCCAGGATCTAACATCCTCTTCTGACCTTTGTGGGCACCCATGTGCATACAAACAAACATAAAATAAACTTTGTACAGGAAAAAATAACGAGCTTCAGGAGGGATTAAGAGGGGGGGCCAAGAGGGTGCTGCCAAGCAGACCACCTGAGCTGCCACAGAACCAACACGGCTGAAGGACAGAGTCCTGTCAGGCTGACCTCTGACCTTCAGGCACCCATACACATACATACACATACACACACACACACACACACACACACACACACACACACACACACACACACCAGTAAGTATATAGTAATAAGAATAATGTAATAAAACAGCGAATAAGATATCTCTTATCTTTTTTTCTAAGAGTTCCTTTAAAGACTCTATTAGAGTCATTCATGGGATATTCTGATCAGCTGGGGCTGAAGCATCAGCTTGTGATTAACAAGAGACCAGGACCACTGCCGTGAAAGCTTTGCTTTACAGGGACAATCGATGCCGTCTGGCCGGGACTGAGAAATGGGCTGTGATTAGTAAGAAATCAGCATCATTGAGGCGGAATCTTCTGGGAAGAGTTTCTTCAGGGTCACCAAGTAAGGCAGCGAGAGTTGGACCCCCCAGCCCCCGCATAAAGAGATGGCCACCCCAAAAAGAACAGACCCCTAAGAGGGGGAGTGAAAAATTCAGCAAGCAGGAGACCTTCAAACTCACTTTAGTATATGTGGAGAGTTGATCCTTTAGGCTCTGACAGTGAGACATGGTTCCCAGGGCGACTTGCTGGACCAGCTGTTGAAATTTTAAATTTCTAGAGACAAAATCCGTCTCACAGTTTACCTGTGGGAACAAATGGATATGCTGTGTAAGCTGTTGACTAAGTTTCTCAAGAGTGCCTGAAAGCTGGAGACCAAGCCGAGACACGGACAGAACAAGCTGCAGACGCAAGAGAAACAAGTCCTCGGGTTTCAAAGCTGCAGCTCCCTTGTTCTGGGGAGGCAGAAACCAGGAAGTGAGTGTTGCCAACAACCTGCACACCCAGGAGGACCCCAGAACGCCCTGAAGGGCTCACCATGAGTTCACCACTTGCCTGTACCACACACCATAATCACTTTGTCCATTAACCTCTTCCAGCTCCAAACCTCTTTTGTTTTGTGAAAGGGTCTCAGGCTGGCCTTGAACTCAGTAAGCAGCTGTGGATGACCCTGAACTGATCTTCCTGCCTCTACCTCCCAAGTGCTAGAATTACACCCACGCACCACCACGTCCACTTTCCAATGCATTGTTAGCATCCCTTGTTTATCTCATTCCTTTACTGGAGCCTCATCTGCTTTTTCACCAGCCACGATGCTCCAGCCTCCTCTAAATCCGACACTTATCGGTCATTAGTACACAGCAATACGTTAATTACTGACTTTAAAAATCTATTTTCTTTTCTTTTTTTTTTTTTTTTTTTTTTTTAGGGGTAAAGGAGTCAAAATTTCATGTTGTAGCCTAGCTGCCCTCAAACTCACAGTAATCCTCCTGCCTCAGTCTCCCAAGTGTTGAACTTACAAGTGACAGCCACCACACCCTGATGCTAGTTTCTAAATCTACCTGTTCCAGGTAACAAGGCTGCACTGGATTCACACTTAGGAGAAGTGATCTAGGTGGCTAGGCCATTTCCCATCAAGACACCTGTGCATTTCTACACTTAAACACAGGCCTTGAGAACTGAACTCCAAACACCACTGTGGTCTCAAACAGGTTCCTTAAGCATGCAAAGGGTCTACCACAAACCTTATACTCTAAGACACGGCTGTTTCACGTATACAGAACCCCAACAACTCACTTCTACTAAGACAGCCGCGTTTCCCTCTTGCAGCAGCCCGATCAAGCCTTCTTTGGTCTTCCTCCCGTGGAGCTTGGCTGCTTTGCTCCAACCCTCCTTCTGGGCCTGCTTGTGCAACCAGGCCTCTGCCTACAAACGGAAAAGGAAAGAGCCCGTCACAGAAATCAGAAATGAATGGTGCTTTCAAACATATCCAAACCAGGGCTGGAGAGATGGCTCCGAGGTTAAAAGCTCTGGTTGCTCTTCCAGAGGTCTTGAGGTCCCAGCACCTACATGGTGGCTCACAACCATCTGTAATGAGATCTGGTGCCCTCTTCTGGCCTGCAGGGACACATGCAGGCAGAACACGATACATAATAAATAAACCTATTAAAGAAATAAGATAAAATATATCCAAACCAGTCGGGCAGTGGTAACCCACGCCTTTAATCTCAGCACTCGGGAGGCAGAGGCGGGCGGATCTTGAAGCCAGCCTGGTCTATAAAGTGAGCTCCAGGGCAGCCAGGCCAGTCAGGGCTACAAAGAGAAACCCTGCCTTGAAAAACAAAACAAAAATGTCCAAACCAACTGATTCTTCCTTCACTCCCGCAATTTATAACAGAAACCAGTCGACTACTAAACGCTCTACACCAGGAACTGTATGTAGCCAGTGTTTGTACAACTTTAATCTTCACACCCCCACTATGGGATAGACAGTAGTGTTTCCATTATACAGACACACTGACATAACTCTAAAGGATTAATTGCAATGTATAAAGTTACCGTGTGTGTGTGTGTGCGCGCGCGCGCGCTCTAGCATCTAACTTCAAAATTTACACCAACACTGATCTCCAAACAGCAGCAAATCCCACAGCCCTCTAACAAGGAATACTATGTTAGTTAACTGTGGGATTCTGGGTCAGCTGCTCCCAATGAAGACGAAATCGAAGGGTAAAGCTATCGTTGAAGTCAGGTTCTTCTCTTTGGGCTCTGTCGTTCTGGACACTGGGCAGTAGGTCGGGTCTATGCTCCCCAGAACGGCCCCGGAAGAAAAGTACCAGGTCGAGCGGTTGCCCCAGGCCGAACGGCAGCTGCTCCCACCTGTTTGAGGTCACCGTCACAGGTCTCCAGAGCTTTCTTGCAGTTGACAAAGGAGTAGCCTGTCTTCCGCCGCAGCTTCATAAGGAGCTCCTTGCTGGAGGCGGACGAGGACACCGAGGGGCCCGCGTGACGCGTGTGCCACGGCTGGGGCAGCTGCAGCAGGGCCGGCCTCGCCTGGAGGGAGGAAGGAGAGAGGGGTGAGCAGCCGGGAGCGGCCGGGGCTGGACCGCAGGCCAGGCAGGGAGCACGTCCGCAGGGCGAGACCTCGGCGGGCACCGCGGGCGAGCAGGGCGGAAGGGAGCGGAGCCCGGGTCGGGGGACGGGCAGGGCACGCTCACGGCACCGGGGAGCGCGGGTCAGCCCCGGGGCCAGGAGCCCTCACCGAGCGGCCGGTGCACACGACCGGGAAGAGGCGCAGAGACCGCAGCAGCGACATCCTCTCCAGCAGCCGGACACGCCGGCCTCCCCGGCGCACCGGTGAGGCGGCGGCCTACGGCGGGGCGCGAGGGCCAAAACTCCTCCCGGAACGTGTCGCGCGGGGATGCTGCCACCTGCAGGCTGGAGGAATATAATCGCCTCTTTTTTTGGCTCGGCTTTTTTTAAAAACACATTTCACGAAAAGACCCAGCCCTCAGGGGGTGAAACAGAGAAGTGGCCCGATAAAGTTGTCACAAAGTAACAACACAAGACATGTAGGTAACAGTTTGTGTTTCTTTATTTCCAGTTTTCATATTCAGTATTCATTTAGGACTCAGGACAAACCGGAGGTAGGTAGGTGGGCTCAGGAAACTGTCCAAGGTCACCTGGAGAGGTGAAGGAGTTCCTTCAACAAACCGAATAAATAATCACTGAATTAGCAAAATATCTGCTCAACACCTGTGTGCCCGGAGCTGTACCCCGGCCCTGTCCTCCGAGGTATCTATGGGCCAGGAAATGAGGATCAGGTAAGACAAGATAAGGTCCCTAAACAGTTAAAAGATCTCCCAAGAAGGAAATCACATCCAAATAGAGGAGTCAGGAAAAGAAGGGGTTTTTTGTTTTTGTTTTAGAAGCAAAGAGTGAGTTTTATCTGAAGCAGTGGCCCTTCCGGTAAAGAATGGAGACGTAAGAGAATGTCGTCGTAGAGTTAGGGAGCAAAGAGTAGGGCTTTTGCAATTTGTCTAAAAGTGCAATACAAAAGGAATAGGAAATGAAATACAAAGTTTGTGAGCCCGCGGGTGTAGCCTGAGTACCAGGCAGAGATGCTCCTTCTTGCAGCAGAAGCTAACCCAGCAGGGTCTGGAAAGGCTGCAAGAATCTGAAGAGTAGTTTGGAGGCTAAGAGAATGGCGGCGGCGGCGGCGGCGGCGGCGGACGCACCAGCGATAGCTGTGCGCCCAAACAGTAAGTGTGAAGAGCCCTACCCAGACTGCCCCAGAGGGCAGAGACGAGATGTGAATGTAAAATAAATTAGGAAGGAAAAGCCAGAGATCAGAACCTAGAACTCAATCCAGAGTTGGGTACAACATGATTGATATTCTGTGATCAGGTCCTGAACTTGGCACAGCCCAAAGGGACAGCTCTGCTGCTCGTCCCCAGGCTCGGGTCTAGGAGAACTTGTCTTAGTGAGAGTCATATCACAGCAGGCGAGAAGCAGGAGCTCTGAGGGGTCTTGGTACCAGCTCTCTCTCTCAATAGCTACATGTTTGGGAATGCAGAAGAAGATCACTAATGCTCAATTGCCCCCTTAAAAAAATGTCAAAGAATGTCTTTTGTTTTTGTTTTGTTTTCGAGACAGGGTCTCACTATATTAGCTCTGGCTGGCCTCGAACTCCCAGAGATCCACCTGCCTCTGCCTCTGGAGTGCTGGGGTTAAAGGCATATGCCACTACCCCCTGGCTAAGAATGTGCTTTTTTAAAAAGTTCATTCTGAGGCCGGGGCAGTGGTGGCGCACACCTTTGATCCCAGGACTCGGGAGGCAGAGGCAGGCGGATCTCTGAGTTCGGGGCCAGCCTGGTCTACACAGTGAGTCAAGTCTACACAGAGAAACCCTGTCTCAAAAACCAAACAAACAGAAGAGTCCATTCTGTTTAAAGAACTGGGAGTGACCAGTGACAGTCTCTCTGCAGCCACTATTCCTCCCTTACCCCTAAATATCCTGACTACCTTCTCGCCCTCCTCCTCTGGAGACAAGTGTTGGGCACCTTCTTTGGGCTTTAAACTCAATGCTTCTAGGACTCTGCTGTTTTTAACAGGCAGGTCCCCCTCCTGCATCTTCCCAAGAATGCCTAGGGGAACAAATTGGAGGAGGGGAGAAAGAAGACAGGTAAGCCATCCTTTCCTTTTGTCCTGATGTTTAGGGCTCTGAAGATAGGCCCTTCCTCCTCTGAGACAGGGGCTGAGGTCAACAGGAAGGGTGATGTCGGGCAGGTCTCCCTTCCCTGTGCCTGGCCCTATAGATGTTGACATTCACGTCCTCGTCGCGCTGCGCCAGCTCCAGTTGGAAGTGCTGGGGCAGGAAGTGTTGAAAGAAGCTCTCTGTCCCATGTTCCTCTCTCATCTTGGAGGCCAGGTAGATGGTGCCATGGGGCCCACACAGGTGTTGGAGGGTCCCCAACAGCAGTGGGAAGGTAGGTTCCAGATACACGATATCTGCCCCCAGCACCAAGTCATAGTTTCCAGGAAAGCCATGCTGGTCAATTCCCCAGGACAAGGCACACACCTTCGCCCGGCCTCCAGACGGCACGTTAGCGCGGACATTCTCCTGGATCTGCTCTAGGACCAGTGGTAAATCAGTGATGGTAACATCCCCCCCTGAGGGAGAGCAAGGAGGAGAAATCCACGTCAGAGGGACCTGACAGGGCTCATGACTCCTGCCTGGAGGGTCCAGAGGCCTCAGGGCCTCACGTCTTGACAGCCCGAGGTTCACTGGCTCTTAGTTGCCCTAACCTCAGCCTCACCCACATCACTCTTGTTACTCTACATTCTACAACATCAACATTCTCTCCGGGCTAATCTTCAACCTCTCTGGCCAATGCACAACAACCAGATGTCAGCAAAAGCCCGGGCAAGACTAAACTGGGGGTGAACTGGGCACCTCCCACCTGTCTACCCACCCAAACTCAGAAGACGTGACCTCAGCTGAGCCCTAAAGGACAAATCAGTCAGGTGAGGCTTTCCAAGCAGAAAAGAGAGTACAAGAGCCTGGCAGAAAAGGGCACAGCGTAGTTAAGGAAGGCGAGAGTCCAGAAGAGGGGTCCTCAACCTGTGGGTCTCGACCCCCAAATGACCATCGGAAGACACAGATGTTTACATAACGGTTCATAACAGTAGCAAAATTACAGTTATGAAGCGGCAAAAAAAAAAAAATAACAGTTTTATAGTTGGGGATCACCACACCATGAGGAACTGTATTGAAGGGTCGAAGCGTTAGGAAGGTTGAGAACCGCTGCTCTGAAATGTCAAGACCCAAAATGAGGACTTTGACATGTTAAAGAGAGTCAGGTTTGATAGAGTGTGTTCACATGCCAAGCAAGCACTCTGCCACAGAGCTGCATTCCCAGTCCAAGAAATAGGTTTTAAGAACAGAATTTGGAGTAAAGACGATCAGATCAGTATTACAGAATATTAATACAACGAACATGTGTACTGAGTACTTGCTAAATGCTAGGGATATATCAGGAAGCAAAGCAAAACTAATGGCCTCCCTAAAGTTTCATTCTAGACATGGAAACACTCACAATACCACAGAAGTAACCACTTAAGCAGAAGCATGGCTAATAGTATAGAAAGCAGAAATAATAAGATCTCACTCATCCTCACCATGGGTCTGGATACCAGGTGGTGTCTGGAATACCTCAGTGAGCAAGACAGGTAAGAATTCACCCCTCATGGAGTTTACAGAATAGTGTCAAGGGCTGAGCATGATGGCAGCAGCACAGGCCTGTGACTTTAGCACTAGGGAAGCAGAGTCAGAACAGTCATTAGTTGGAGACCAGCTTAGGCTACGCAGCAAGACCCTGACTCAGAGAAATAGAGGAGGGCTGGAGAGACGGGTAAGTGGCTAAGAACACTTGCTGCTCTTCCAGAAGACCCAAGTTCGGTTACCAGCACCTATATCAAGCGGCTCATAATGGTCCAAACTATAACTCCAGGGAATATGAGCCTCTGGCCTCTGATGGCATCTGCGCTCATGGGCACAAACCTATATGCAGACATGCATGCCTACAGATAATTTAAAATAATAAAAATAAGCCGGGCGGTGGTGGCGCACTCCTTTAATCCCAGCACTCGGGAGGCAGAGCCAGGTGGATCTTTGTGAGTTCGAGGCCAGCCTGGTCTACAGAGCGAGTTCCAGGAAAGGCACAAAGCTACACAGAGAAACCCTGTCTCAAAAAAACCAAAACCAAAATAAAATAATAATAATAATAATAATAATAATGTTTTAAAATAAATAAAATTTAAAAAGGGAGCTGGGGTTGTAGCTCAGTTGGTAGAATACAAAAGGCCCTCGGTTTTATTCCCCCAAATAAATAAATTAAGTAATTAATTTTTTAGACTGGAAGTGATAGTACATGCCTGTAATCCCAACACTAGAGAGGAACAGGCAGCCAGATCAGAAGTTCAAGGTCATCCTTGGCTACATAGTTAGAGGCCAGCCTAGACTACATGATACCCTGTTTCAAAAAAAGGGGAATGGGGCAATAACTTAACTCAGTGGATAAAGATGCTTGCCATTGCCGGGCAGTGGTGGCACACGCCTTTAATTCCAGCACTCAGGAGGCAAAGGCAGGTAGATCTCTGTGAGTTTGAGGCCAGCCTGGGCTACAGAGTGAGTTCCAGGAAAGGATCCAAAGCTACCCAGAGAAACCCTGTCTCAAAAACAAAACAAAACAAACAAAAAAACAAAACGAAAACAAAAAGATGCTTGCCACCAAGCCTGACAATCTGAGTTTCATCTCTGAGTCCCATAAAGTAGAAGGAGAGAACTGTTCACTCCCACAAAATGTTCTTTTTGACCTCCACCTGCACGCCATGATAAGTACACTCCTCTCGATAAACAAATGTAACTTTTTTTCAATTAAAAAAAGAACAGTGGTGCTGGGCAATGATGGCATACACCTTTAACCCCAGCTCTCAGGAGGCAGAGGCAGGTGGATCTCTGAGTTCAAGGCCTGCCTGGGCTACAGAGTGAGATCCAGGACAGCCAGGGAAACCCTGTCTCAAAAAACAATGACAAAAACAGGCAAGAAAAGGTGACAAGACCAAAGGAAATGACCCCGAGCACAGTGGCACCTGTTTGTAATCAGAGCACTTGGGAGGCTGAGGCAGGAGGACTATAAGTCCTAGACCGTCTGGGGCTACATGGCAAGACACACTGTCAACAAACCAAAAATAAACAGGGCCTGGTTGCTCACACCTATAATCCCAGCGCTTGAGAAGTAGAGGCCAGAAGATGAGGCGTTTAAGATCAACCAGACCTTGTCTCAAAGAAACAAAGCAAAGAAAGAAATAAGACACACGATACATCAAATAGTATTATGTGCTACAGTGAGGCCCGAGCAGGGAAAAGTATGAATCCTTCGAGAGTGAGGGCATGGAGCACACCTTTCATGGGAAATCCTCCTTAAGCGTTATTAGGAAAGACCTGAAGGCAGGCAGGGACGGAGCTCTCCCCGGCTGAAGTCTACCAAACACCAGATCAGCGGCACAGAGAGCTTGAGGCAGGACTGTGCCTGGCAGGGTGTGGAGACCTAGCAGCAGGGGCACGCAGCAGCAGGAGCAGAGTGAGAGGGGACAGAGGGGCCACCCCCCGTGGTGAGAGACGGTAGGGGAGAGTTTGAAGCCGAGGGACAGCCCACACTGACTCAGGGTTTACACTTCAGCACTTTGATTGCTGTGATTAAAAACACACAAACAACCTGGCTGGAGAGATGGCTCAGCAGTTAAGAGCACCTGTTGCTCTTGCAGAGGACCCAGGTTTGACTCCCATCATGTGACCCACGTGGTGGCTCACAACCATCTGTAACTCCAGTTCCAGGGGATCCAGTGCCTTCTTCTGACCTCCTCAGGCACCAGGATCCCATATGGTACACACATGCAGGCAGAAAGCACAGAGAAAGAGAGAGAGAGAGAGAGAGAGAGAGAGAGAGAGAGAGAGAGAGAGAGAGAG
>CABHPQ010164970.1:16898-44145 GCA_902168405.1 Peromyscus aztecus | reverse complement strand
CGGATGATTGCAAGGCGGTGGTCGTGGCATAAAGGGTGTTAGGCGGGCGGTCTGGCTCTTGTAGAGGAGGTGGGCAAAGATGACTTTTAGTTACCCGAGGGAGCTCAAACAAGTTTGTCTCTTGACTATTCCGCATTGGTCTCTCACATGTCTTCTTTGCAGCAAGAAATCCTCAGGGCCTGTGGAGCAGAGGCTTGGGACTGCGGTCTGGAGGGCATTACTTTCTGCAGGGTCAAGGGTGGCTTACTTTGGGCCGTGGTGGCCTCTCATCTCTAAAGAAAACCATTGCCCCAGCCTGTGGCCACACGATTTGTGGCCCGTGGAGGGGGTGTGTCCCTCCAGACTGAAGTGTTCAGCCTCCCAGGGACCCGAACTGCTGTCTCTAGTACCCTGGGTAGAATTTCGATCCTACCAGAAAGATGATCCTGTGGGCCATAGAGGGACTCTCTAGGGTCCCTGACCCTGGTTAGTAACGGTTGAGGCCTGGAATGGGACTTTAGGCTTTCTCTTGAGCTCTGAGGTGCCTAAAGAAGTCTGGACTTGGAGGGCTGGGTGACCCTGGAGAGCAAGGCTCGCAGGAGTGCCAGCAGTCCCGTTGAGCTGACCATTGGATTCTTGGCCTGAGCCTTGCTCAGCATGGCCTGGGAGTGGGGGTTGGATGGGTGGAGGTGGCTCTGCTGCTTAGGGAGGGGTAGCCAGCTGGGGGGGGCAGGGAGGTTGGCGACTGGTCCCTTTGGATGCACATGCTCCACGGTGGGTGGGGTGGAGCTGTCTGCCATCTTGGCCAGTGTTTGGAGGCCAGAGTAGGAGTGGCAATGGTGATGGGCCCTTGGGCTGGCCCCACCCCCATGATGTCATCACTTGGAAACCAGGTCCAGTGTCCAGCGCTGGCCCCTGCTGCCGTGGGTGTGGTCAAGCTGCAGTTGCGCCTATGGGTGGGTGGTCCTCGAGGGTTTCTTACAGTTCAAAGAAAGCCACCACGCGGTGCCTTCCCGGGCTCCGTTGAGTTTCTTCACACGCAAGTGGTTTTTTACCTCAGCCATTCAAGTGCTCCCGTTTTCTGCAGGTCAAATACAGAATGAGCAAGCTGCCTTTCTAATTTAATTGCGTTTTCAATTAAGAGATGATAGGTGTCTTTGGTGGAGAGGAGCATCTTGGGATCAGGGGTGTGGCTGGGGACCTCTCACTCAAAGCCTGCATCTCCTTTTTTTTTTTTTCCAGACACCAATGGGGATCCCAGTGGGGAAGTCGATGTTGGTGCTTCTCGTCTCTTTGGCCTTCGCCTGGTGCTGCATTGCTGCTTACCGCCCCAGCGAGACCCTGTGCGGTGGGGAGCTTGTTGACACGCTTCAGTTTGTCTGTTCGGACCGCGGCTTTTACTTCAGTAAGTCACTCCAGAGGGGGGGGGGGGGGGGGGGGGGGGGGGGGAGGGCCAGGCCTCCCTGGGTGGGGTGACAGTTAAGATAGACTGGTTTGGCCTTGGGCTGACGCTGCCCCTCCCCCTTGGGCAGGCCTGTGGTCTCACACTCTGAAAGTTCGATAGTTTTAAAAGTTAATAAAAAGTAAAACCAAATGTGGTTGTCGGGTCTTGGCCAGGCAGAGCGTGGACATGCAGTTTGAGGTGGCGGGGTGGGGGAGGGGGGTGGGGGCGGTACAAGGGAAGAGCCAGACCTTGACCATCCACATTCAGGGGTGCTTATCTGCTTTCAATATTGCTCACACTTCTCTTAATTTCCCAGCCTGGGGGGCTGGGCATGGGCTCCCTGCTTACAGAAGATGGGGACACCCAGGTGGGGCATGCCTGGGCGGGCAGGGGCACCAGAATGGATGACTCTCCTTGCTGGCATGGGCCCTTCTATCTTCCTCACCTGGTCCTGGACACGCGGCCTCCTCCTCTGCACCTCTACCTACCTGCCTGTGAACTGCTCTGAGTATACTCCCACTTCACACCTCTGGAAACTGCTCCTGCTCCTGGGCACTCTGAAGCCCTCTGGCACTGCAGGGCCAGCCCTTGCTCAGGGAGCCACTCCTGCGCAGAGAGGCTTCCAGAATAGGAGGGTCCAAGGTGGAGCCTTCAGTGGCTCTACCCCCTCAGCCTAGCCTCGGACCTGAATATGTGGGGGAGAGGGGAAAGACGGGAGAAGAGAAGGGAGTGGATTTTGGGTACCTCACTCCTCCCCTCCCGTCTTGTTCTCTCCTGCCCTATCTTCCCTGTCTCAGCTCAGTGCTGGGGGTTTGGGGGTGGGCCCCTCAGGCTCAAGGTGGCACCAGGCCAGGACCCCAAGTCCAGGGACCACACCTGCGTCCACCATAGCCCCCTTGTGGGGCTCACCCTCTCCTCCCTGTTTTCCAAACCACTCCAGTGTGGCCTCTGGTCTCCATGGAGTTTGTGGGACAGAGAGGCTGTACCATGTTAGTTGCCAGGCAGGAGGCACCGGAGACCAGGGGCTGGTCCTGCAGCATGCACCTTTATTTCTCCTTTCTGGGCATCTTGGCCCACCTGGCTCACACGTCTACCTCATCCCCGCAGGGTGACCTAGTGTCAGAGTAGGGCCTGGTGGGAGGGCAGAGGTAGTTACTTCCTTCTGTCGTCTTCCCTTGGGGAGCTGGGGAGGCCACCCCAATGGGTGCTGCCCCCAGCTGATGGCGGCTAAAGATCTCTGTCCTGTGGAACTTCCAGGCAGGCCTTCAAGCCGCGCCAACCACCGCCGCAGCCGTGGCATCGTGGAAGAATGTTGCTTCCGCCGCTGTGACCTGGCCCTCCTGGAGACATACTGTGCCACCCCCGCTAAGTCTGAGAGGGACGTGTCAACTTCTCTGGCCGTGCTTCCGGTGAGGCTTGGGACAGAGGGCAAATTTTTAGGTAGCGGGGTGGGGTTGAGAGAATGGTGGGGGTGGGACAAAGAGACCATCAGTTTCTTGATTTGGGGTGTTATGGAGTCCACCCATGTTTTATTATTGGCCTCTGCCCACAAACATAGATATTTGTGGGGAGTTGTCATGAGCTGGTGTGACTCTGGGGGGTGGGGTGGGGGCGTGTGAGACCTGGCTGGATCCTCAGGCTAACGTGCTACCCTGACACCTGCTGACTAGCGCCTCCTCTTCAGGACGACTTCCCCAGATACCCCGTGGGCAAGTTTTTCCAATACGACACCTGGAGACAGTCCTTCCAACGACTGCGCAGAGGCCTGCCTGCCCTCCTGCGTGCCCGCCGGGGTCGCATGCTCGCCAGAGAGCTCGAAGCGTTCAGAGAGGCCAAGCGTCACCGTCCCCTGATCGCCTTACCACCCATCGATCCCGCCCACGGGGGAGCCTCTTCGGAGATGCCCAGCAGTCATCAGTGAACCAAATTGTTTGGTAATTCTGCAATGTAACACCATCACTCTGTGGCCTCCTCTTGAGCAGGGACAGTTCCATCATGTCCCACACTAAGATCTCTCTGCTCCACTTCCTTCCCTAGGCTTCCCCCCCCTCCCCCCATGCCCCGCCTCCCCACATCAGGCTACTTTGCCCCACACCATCGGGCAAGCAAACTCTTCAAAACCAAATCAATTGGCTCTAAACAACCAAACCAAATTGATTGGCTCTAAAGAACCCAAAAATTTGACACCCCCAAATTATTCTAAAAAAAAATCTTTAAACAAATTGTCCCTTTAAAACAAATTGGCTTTTTAGAAACACCAGAACCGTTAATTTAAAAATTAAATAACAAAAGAAATCAATTGGCTAAAAACACACTAAAAATTAATTGGCTTAAAAATAATTGGCAAAATAAAATAATTCGGCCCCCCCCCCTCCTCTTCTTCCCATTTGGATCTTTAGTCAAATTGGCTTAGACTTGGATCTCAGAACCCAAGAAGAAAGGAAGGGGACCCAAAACTTTCCAGGTGGCATGTCATGCTTCAGTGCCCTCTCCTTGTCACCACTCAGATAGGGTGCTTTTAGCTTAAGCTGGCTGAGAACAACAAAGGCCACCCAAACTCTTTCTTCACTGGCCATTCCATCACAAATGTCATCATGTCACCATAGGGCTGGGTGAGAGAACCCAAGGAAAGGAACAGAGTATGAAAACTGGAAACAAAACTTAATTGGCACAAGCCCCCAAGTTCCAAAAATCTCACTTATCTGTACCTACCTAAAAAGACTTTTATACTCATCCCTGCAGACATACAGACATACACGCACGCACGCACACACACACACACACACACACACACACACACACACACATGCACACATGCACACACACACACACATGCACACACACACACACACTCACTCATATAGCTATGTACACCTCTCACAATTAGAAGAGAACATTGAAATTGCTAAATAACTCCTATTAGAACCACATTGCCCAAACCAAGGTTCATCCCAAATTCCCTGAGCAGTTTGCATGGTTTTAGCCTCCCCTCCCAGTCCATCTAGTTTCTGCTGCTGCTTGTGGGCCCTGTGTATGATCAGGCTGTTAGTTCTGTCTTTCCTAGGGAGGGAGGTGTTCTTACAAGGCTCACTTCCATCTGGGCCAGTGCTCCCCAGCCCCCCCAATGTGGGCCAATGCCTATCCACCTTATGCATTGGCCTCCCCCAGTGTAGAATAAGTTTGGCCAGATAAGGAGATGGTACTGCCAAGTGAGACATGCTGCCCAAGTAGCCTGACTCTGGGTGTGCCTAGGAGGAAAGATCTGGGGGACACCCCCTACCCTGAGCACACCTATGGGCCATCTCTGTCAGTCTCCTGGGGAGCCCCCACCTTTTAGGGGCTCCCCAGGAGACTCACACTGATGGTGGGGAGTGTGGGAAGTCTGGCGGTTGGAGGGGTGGGTGGGGGGCAGTGGGGGCTGGGTGGGGGGAGCTATGGGTAGGAAGTGGTCCCAGAGAGGTTTTGGATGGAAGAATCAGGAGGAGGCACAGGTCAACTTGCAGAATTACAGAATTAGGACCCCAAATTTTATGCCAATTGATCTATTCCCCTCTTTTTGTTTCTTGGGGCATCTTTTCCTTTTTTTTTTTTCTTTTTTTTTTTAATCCCTCCTTAGCTTTTTATGCGCTCATAATCAAATTGTACCCACTCCCTAAGTAACAGGGGAGCAGTGACCACGTAATGAATGCATTAAGCTATCATCACCAAGTACCATCATGTCCTGCTCTCCGCCATTTATCACCCTTTATGATTTTTGTTTGTAATCTGTCTCTGTCGCTTGGCCTGAGTTGGGAGTGGAGTCTCTGTTGTGTGCTGGCCACGCACCCACAGAGAAATAAAAGGAATTGAGAAGGCCGCTGCCTGGCCTGGCTTCTGAGGACAGTGGCTGGTCCCAGGAGTTCTGAGAAGTGGAGGGGGCGTGGGGCAGTGTCCCCTCAAGTGTCAGGACGGTGCTCGGAGGCCACCAAGATGGGGCCCCCAGCTGGCCACTGCTAGTTGGGGGGGAAGGGGATATAGATGTGAGAGTAGACAGGTTCCATCAGGCGGGAGCAAGTGGCCGCCTTCTGAGCATTTGGGGAGTCCTCCTCCCCGTCCCTCAGTATCATCTTGCCCACTCCTCAGCACCCCACCTTGCCCCCAGGAGGTCTGGAGCTCTACAGACCTCCTGGGGGCAAGGTGGAATGAGGCCTGGAGTTGGGGAAGCTGGGAGGCTTAAAGCCTGCAGAGCCAGGAGAGCTGTGTACAAGGGGTCACCTGGACCCCGAGGCCCGAGGGTCTGGTGAGCCGTAGCAGCCACCCCACGGTACCTAGGACTGTGGCAGGGACCAGGGCGGCTGGAGGTTTACCTCACCCCCACTTCTGCCTCCAGTGCAGTCCCCCTGCCCAACAGTCCACTAGCAGTCTAGAGGCCTGAGGCTTCTGGGCCCAGGTGACAGGACTGGCACCACCCTGGGGGCGGTGTGTGTCAGCCCGACCATGGCACAGAGGGTTCCTCGGCAAGTGCCTGAAGAATGGGCCATTCGGAACATTGGACAGAAACTTAAAGAAGTAAATTGTTATAATTGGAGAATGTGAATTGGCCTGATACCCAAAAGATCTCGAGGCACCCTAAATTACCTGCCCATTCAGCGGGACACCCACCCACTTAATGTGCCTCACCGGGATGGGTGCTTTCAGGGGCATTTGCCGACCATCCTCTGTGTCCCCGAATTTACAGTTCTCCCCAGTTATAGATCACCCTGATGCAGGCACCTACCTGGTCTCCCATGCCTAGTGTGGCCCTCCATCTTGTCTCTTCCCTATTGTCTTCGGGGGGGTCCCCTCTTGGGCCCCTCCCTTTGTCATCCCCTGAAGACCCCCACGCGTCGAACGCCATTTGTCACCTGTGCCACTGTCTGTGTCATCTAGCAGTGGCCCCGGGTGTTTGCCCCAACTCAGTCCCTTTAACATGCTATTTCTGGCAAAATCCAAAGCTGGGTTTTGTTTTTAACCTGTTAACGCTTGCAAGCCTAATAAAGCATTTAAAATACTATTTCCTGAGTTCTTTTCTGTTTTATTTGGGGGGTCAAAAGGAGGGGAAGTTGGGTGGGAAGGAAGAAAGAAGGGTGCCTGGTACCTGGGAGGCAGCAGGTGAAGAGGAAGGCTTTTGGAGTATGCATCCCTCTGATTCGTCCACAAGAAGTGGGCTCAGTGAAGCACTCTCTGAGGAACCCAGTGGGTTGGGGACAACATTAGGCCCCACATATTCAAAGATGGGGTGCTGTGGGGCTAGAGGGATCCTATGATGCTCTTCCAATGAGTCCTGTGCCAGGGATATCCATCCTGGGGAACATTGCCCTTAGCTTTGGGGGTCGGGGGTGGAGACCAGGATATTTCAGGAATCCCAGTTAATGATGGATGGACATGGGGACTCAGGGTGACAAATACCTGGGATGGGCTCCCTGCACATGTAGTCACCTCCACTGTTCCCTCTCTGAAGGCTTTATGGGAGCCTGTCCCTAGTATTCACTAGATCCACCTGTCCGGTGGCGATGGTCTTTGGGGTCCCTGACCCTGGGAGAAAAGTGAGGCCAACTCTAGATGCTTGAAGCCTGGCTTGGATCTCTTCATTCTTCCCTAGTACCCCCGCTCCCCCACACCATCACAAGGCAGGTGGGCATCTGCCCTTCCCCCATGTGGGAGGAGCCCAGGCTGAGGCAGCTTGATGAGGCCCTGAGCCTGGGACCCTGCCCTTTTCCCACCAGCATTCTTTCTATTGTGTTTAGTTGGTTTTTTGAAGTAGGGTCTCACACTCTACCCCAGGCAAGCTTGGAACTGCGTGGAACTGCATACGGATATCCATGCTGGCCTAGAATTCATAACAATCCCAATCCCCCTGTCTCAGCCCCCCAAGTGCTGAAATTACAGGTACAAAACAGCATACCAGTTAGCATTAGCTTTTAGTTTTGTTTTCCCTCCAGGGTCTCTTTGCTGGCCATGCTGTGGGGTGTGACCACTGGAGGTCTGCAGGGGTATCTCCAGGGCAGCATACATATCTAAGGGCTGCTTCTAAACTCAGGGTGTACAGTGGTCTTGGGGACTGCTTGGAAGAAGCAAGCTCATCCTTGAAGAGAAAAACTGGAGAGCAGCAAGGTGGAAATAAAGGGGACTGGGCTCCTGAGACAGCCCTGGCTTGACAGAGTTGAGGCTAGGCTGGGGTCTGGAGCTGAACTCCACACTCTGGGCAGACCACCTTCCCAGCCAGTGAGTCTTCTGAAAGCCTTCAGTGTCTGCTGTGGCTGGAGGGAGGCCCAGAGCTGCCCACCTCCCTGAGGACAGTGCAGTGTGTTCCCACTCATCAGCTCCTGAAAGCCCACTGTGGCCTGTCCACTCTCTGTCAACTCTACAGTGACCTAGGCCCCTGTGGAGCTGGCATTAGGGTGTCTAGGCTCCAGATTCTCACCCCCTTTCTCAGGCTGGTCCCTTTCTTACTTGCTAGCCAAGATCACCCAAACCTGGAGTTCTTGGCACCTCCTGCTGTCTCCACTTGTCCCTTGCTGCACCCCTAGAGCTCCCAGGGGGGGCTTCTCATTCTCACAGCAATGGACACCTGCCTTCTGGAGTACCTGCATGACATCCTCTGACCTCCATGAAGCCCTGAGTATAATCAACCACTTTGCCCAGACCTTTTGGATTATTCCTTAACTCTCAGAAACCCCTTCCGGGCTGCCTCACCCCCACCCAGGGTTCTCCAGGACAGTCTCGGGCTCTTTTTTCTCTCCTTTTCCTGCTTGGCAAAATCTGTTTGTTAAAGAAGTTCTTCCCTCCACAGATCCAGCTATTTATCTGTCTAGTTATCTGTTTGTCTCTCTGTCTGCCCAACTTTCTAACTCATATTCATCCATTCTCTTGCTTTTCCATCCTCCAACCAATTATCCATCCATCTACCCTCCCACTCATCTATTCCATACATATATCCACATATCTACCCAAACATCCACCCACCTGCCTACTCATACATTTAACCATTCATCCATCCATCCCTTACCCACTCATCCATTTATCCATCCAGCAGCCCATCCTTCCATCTACTGATTCACCCACTGATGTTTACTTTTCCACCCACCCATCTGTCCCTCATCCACCAAACCCACCTAGCCATCCACCATTCATCTGCCTACCTACACACCCACTAATCTACCTATATCCATACACCCACCCACCTATCCTTGCCCATTTACCCACCCACCACCCATGCATCCATTCACCCATTCACTCATCTATCTCCCATCTACTGATACACACATCTACCTATCTATCCACCCAACCATCCATAGCATCCATACATCCATCCACCCATCCACTCACTCATCCAGTCACCTATCTGCCCACTCATCCCCATACCCACCTACCCATCTACCCATCTACTCATTCATGTAACCACCCATCTACCTGTCTATTCACCTACCCATTTACTTATCCATCCATCCATCCACTCACCTGTCTACCCATTCACACATCTCACAATAGCATACTCACCTATTTATCCACCTAACCTCTCATCCATCTATCCATATATCTACCCACCCACCCATCATTCTACCCACCCATACACTAATCCATTCATCTATCCATTCATCCATCTATTCACCCATTCATCTACCCACCTATCTACCAATTCATCCATGCACATATACCCACTTATTCATCCACCAATCTATCCATCTCCCTACCTACCACTCAACCATCCATCTACCCATCCTCAATGACTTATCCACCTATCCACTCATCAACTCATTAACTCATTAAGCCACCTATTTATTTACCCATCTGCCTACCTGCTCACCCACCAACCATCCATCTATCCATTACCCACCCACCATCCATCCATCTATCACTTACCCCATCCACACATGTGGGTGGGCACCTATAATGTTCAGGATGCAGGATGTCTCAGGAGGAGCTGGGTGAGTGTGGTAGAAGTGCTGAATAGGCCTCATCAAGAAGATGACACACAGAATGTGGCAAGTGTAGAGAAGAACATGTAAGGGGAGGGATGCACATGGCTGGGCCTGGAGTATTAGAGTATCACTCAGGATGGGGTAGGATTGCAGCAGCAGGAAGTACAAATATAAAAGATGAGGTCAGAGCTAGAGCAAGGTCAGTCACATGGGCCATATAGGTCATTGCTATTCACTCAACAAACACTTACAGACATCTTTTCAGTGGGGTGAATGGTGTCCTCCAGAAAGACATTACCTCCTGACCCTGGGACCTATGAATGTGAATGTATTTAGAGAAAGGAAGGGTCTTCGAAAATATATAAGGATTCTGCTATGACATT
Organism: Peromyscus aztecus; assembly: GCA_902168405.1. NCBI lineage: Eukaryota > Metazoa > Chordata > Mammalia > Rodentia > Cricetidae > Peromyscus > Peromyscus aztecus. Next base: position 34,399 of record CABHPQ010164970.1, on the reverse strand, counting down.
ATTTTTAATTTAGGATAGGCCTAACTCAGAAGATATGAGACAGAAAATGTTACAGAAGGAATAAGGTTATACAAAGACAGAGGCAAGGACTGGAGTGATGTAGTCACAAGCTGGGGGATGCCTGAGGGTCCTGGAAATTGGAAGAGGCAGGAAGGACCACCATCTGGATTCTTGGGAAGAAGTGTAACCTTGGCTCTTCTTGGTAGTTGATGTTAGGCTCCTGGTCTCTAAAAGAATGTGTTCCTGTTGTAGAAGCTCCAAGTTTGGGGTTGTTTAGGAAAGGAATCGCACTGGAGTACCCTCACTCTGTTACAGCCCAGTTCTGGATATGGAAGGTTCTACAGCAAGTAACTTCAAGAGGCGCTTCCATTCAGTGGTCTGAGCCCTGCCAGGCCTCACCTCCATTGCCCCACCTGCTCCACTCACCTCCTTGTAGCACCAAGGTATGGGAAAAAGACCAGACGCCATTCCACTTTTGTTTAAAACATGACAGCAGCTTTTAGATAAGCCGACCAACACATGGTGACCTGAAGCCACCCTGACACACCCAGTCAACTACCTCCAGCAACTGTCCCAGCCACAACAGCCTGACATCTGGAGACCTCTGAACCTTTGCAAGGGCTGTCTTGCCTAGATCAATTCCCTTGAGAGACCTCCCCCAGGTAACCTTTCTTGACTGGGCCATTCTCCATAAGGCCTACCCTGAGCACCCCCTGAGCACCCCCTGAACATCCTGTACACAATGGCACTTCATATGCACGGGCCCCACAAAGACTAGGAACAAAGAGAACAGGCTTCAAAATGGTACCTCCTGTGCCCATTTGTTCCCCAGGACATCCTAAAGACCCTTCCATCCATTCTCTCCATGCCCACTGACCACAAGCCAGACTCTCAACTCCCTCTAGATGTATTTCCCATGAAACCAGAATGACAGGTCTAGATCTTGCCACTCTACCTGGACTCCTCTGTGGCTCACATGGACTATCAGATGAAACCCAGAGCCCGAGTAGGCTTTGGGGTTCCTCAGCATATGACCTCGTCCCCATATCTCGGTTGTGTCACACCCTTCCTTCATCCCCTGGGTCCTCTCACTTAGTGTCCCCACACCCAGTCCTGTAAGGCAGCCCTCGCTCCCAGATCCTTTGGTATCTGTCATCACCCGGTGGCTTTGGCATGCCTTATGCTATCCTGGGCAGTTCTGTTCTGAACCCCTCCAATGTTTGGTCTTCTTTAGATAGCAGTCCCCCCCCCCCCCCCCCCCGCTCGTATCCCAGAGATGCAGTAACCAAAGCGCAAGATGTCTACTGTCAGATCCTCCCAGAGCTTGTCTGGGGTTTTCTGTAGCCTTACTGCAGAGCTGGCCAGAGAGATGGTGCCTCTGGGAACCCCAGGGCACCCACTACAGAGATCCGGGCTTCTCCATGCCCATCTTCTTCTAGGGTGAGTCCCACTCTTCGGTGGCCTCTTGGACCAATTCCCTGGACCAGGTCATCAGATTCATCTTTAAGCACTTGTTGCCACCTGCCCTGGTGCCCTGGCTTCCAGGGTCCTCAGGTTCCCCCCAGTCACTGGTAGGCTGGGGTTGGGGGTGGTGTCATGCTGACAGTACCCCCCAAGCCTGGCCTCTCTACCTGCTTTCCTGAGCCTTGCCCCTGCCCAACCCCCTTCTGGCTGTTGGGCTGAAGGCCTCAGGCCTCATTAGCGCAGCCTGCCGCCTCTCCCGCTCCCAGCCCCAGCCAACCCAGGCCTCCGCCGGCCAGAAACCAAGAAGAAAATGCCTGTTTATGCCAGTTATGCCGAAAGCAAAACAGTTTGTGGTTTGTGACCCAAATTTTTTGCCTTTTTTTTTTTTTCAGAACATAACAAAGCCCAAGACAACTCCCTCCCTGCCCCCACCCTCCCCCCAGGCAGACAGAACTGATCTGTTTACAGCTGCTAAGCACCCCCACTGGCCTCTGCTCTGGCTGTGCCCTCATCCTGGGTACTGGGAGCCCCCAGGAAGGGACTGCAGTCCTGGTGAAGTGGTGAGGAGAGTGAAGGAGCCAGAGGAGGCTCTGTCTCCCCTGGGGCAATGCAAGAGTGAATCTGGAGGCTAGCAGTGTTAGGACTCAGTCAGATTGGATCCATCCTGGACTCAGCAAGAAGGTGGAGGAAACACTGTCTGGTTGTTGCCCAGGTCTTCCCTGAAGTACTAAGCGCCCACCTCCATTTCACGGGACTGGTGCCTAGACCGATGGGCCCCACCTGTCCACTGGCCTCCTTCCTGCATGTCCTTCCTCATCCCTCAAAGCCCATGGTGCCCTGGAGCCCACAGAGCAGGGATGTCCTCTGTCATTGTGGCCTGGGTCAATGGGTCAACAGATGCCCAATCAGGTGTTTCCTGGCTGCTGTTGTAAAAGTATGAGCTATCCCTGGGGAGCTGGCTGGGATTGATGGCTTGGGCACTGTAGAAGTTCAGTGGTCAGGGCCCTGGCCATACAGAAGGAAGGACAGGGTCCCTGCTTGCTCTTTCTCTTAAGGGAGACAGAAAACCTAAGCAAGCCTTTCATTTGAGCCTTACCACAGCCCCCAGCTCCTGTACCTTTTCACTCCTCCCAGGGAATCCTGGTCTTCATTTGTTGTCGCCCTCCTTTGTCTGTACCAGTCTGGATCACAGAAGGAGGCCCTGAGATAAGTTCCACTTACTTACCAGAGGGGCCAGAAAGATGGCACCTGGGCCTGAAAAGGACCTCCCTACCCATGAGAGATCTTCTACCCTTGCATCTGAAGAGGACAAAGCAGGAAGTCTGGACATGTAGGGCTGGAAGAGTCTCTTTTTAGAAGGAACAACCAGGAGTTCAAAGCGTCCCAGGATTGAGTCCTGGCTCTGAACCTCAGCTCACCCTGCCGAGGGCTCTGGGTGGCAACAGGGAGATTTTAGGGAGAGACCAAGACACCCAGATGTAAGTTTAGGAAAGATGCTGTAAATGTGAGGTGCACTGGAGCTAGGGAAGGCTTGTGGGGTGGTGATGACTGCAACAGGAGGGGCAGGTTGGGGTGGGGAGCAGGGCGGTGCTCCAGTTGGGAGTAGCACAGTGTGAACCAACACCACTACACAGACTAGAGTGGAGTGTTCTCACACCTCCCAGCCCCATAGAGGGCAAGCCTGGGCTCCTCTGCTGGTGGGGTTGGGGGGCAAGCAGAGAGTACTGTCTTGGAGGCCATTGGGGGCTGCCCTTGGCCAGGCTGGCAGGCTCTCCTTGCTGGCCTGGAGCAAGGCTTTGGGAAGGTCTGGCCAGGACCTCTACTTCCCCCTCCCCTGCCTGTCATCCCTGGCCTCCCCTCGATCAGGACCAGATGTGCCTTGGAGCAGGAATTCTAGCTATTTGGTTAGCCAGCCGCTTTCTGGACTTTCTGATAAGGCAAATTGGTTCTCTACAGAGTTGGTCGTGGAAGACAAGGAGGAGGAGGAGGAGAGAGAAAAAGATGCCCATCCTCCCCGTCTTCCTGTGCCTTTGACACCCCCAGACAGGTCCCTGGCCTAGCTCCAGAAGCTCCGTTCTGATACACACTGGGGTGATGGAAGGTGTGCCAGTGCCCAGAATGTGGGGGTGGGCTGAGGCTAGGGGAGCTTCCCTGTTCCCTGGGTTCAGAGCCTGGTTGGGGGAAAGAAATGGAGAGCAGGATTCCTACAGTGATGGGGTAGCTGTTGCTATGGCCACATTATTCCCTCAATGGTTCTATAACCCCAGATCCAGCTCAGCACAGGGATCCTCTGTGACATCTGGGACTGAGAACTTACTGCTTCCCAGATGTGGGACCCACCTTCCTTCCTTCCTTCCTTCCTTCCTTCCTTCCTTCCTTCCTTCCTTCCTTCCTTCCTTTCTTCCTTTTCTTTCCTTTCCTTGTTAGTCAACTTTCCTATCAGACCTCAGAGGAGCCCCTAGAACCATGAGGATGGATGGAATTCTGTTCTTGACAGAATTTCATTCTGGTCCTCAGGATAATCATAGTGAACAGGATACAATCCATCTTCATAAGCCTGATAGACAGCCAGGCTGAGGAGATAGCCAGGCTAACACTTTACAAAGCCTTGTCATGTCCTCTCCCAAGGTGTTCTTTGAATCCTCCCCAGGTAGAAGCTCTGTGGCTCTCCTGTTGGAGCTGGAGCTCCTCCTTCTGGAACTGGGCACTCGGATCTTCACTTTAGGTCCCTGAATTCCACAAAACCATATTGTTTCTATTCTGTCAATGACATTGTCTTGCTAGGACCATTTTGGATCTCAATTTGGTCTTCCAGAACTTGACTTTTATCTTCCAGCATTGAACCTTCAATAGTTGAGCCTAGAATTGTACATAATGGAAAGCAGGAACTCAGTGTGGACTGCATGAATGGGAGGGAAGGTATATGGATGTATGAACGTGTGGATGAATATGTGGGTAGTGAATGTATAGAAAGATAGATGGGTGGACACGTGCATGAACATGTAGATGGGTTGATAGATGGATAGATGCAAGGATAGAGTTATTGTTGGATGGACAAATGCATATATGGATATGTGGATGGACTGACTGATGGATGGGTTGATGAAGAGATGCAAGGATAGATGGGTAGATGAATGGATGGATGGTTGGATGGATGGATGGATGGATGGATGGATATATGTATGAATATGCAGATGACCAGCAGATGGAAGGGTGGGATGGACAGATGCATGAATGTGCAGATGGATTGATGGATGGGTGAGTGGATAGATAGATGCATGAAGTGTAGGTAGTTAGATGGATGGATAGAAGACAGGTTGAAGGTTGGATAGATATGTGAATGTGTGAATGGTTGGATGGATGGATAGATACATTCATGACTGTGTGAATGGGTTTGCAGGTTTGGAAAGGTGAATGGATAGATGCATGAATATATCAATGTATAGAAGGATAGATGGATAGAAAAATGAATGCGAAGGTAGATGGGTGTGTCAACTGTTCACCCACAAGCATCTACCTGAGTTCTTATCTGAGACAGTCTTAGTGAAGAGAATAAAGACACTGCAATCTACAGAATACCTGTTCCTATAGTAAGTGTATATGCTCATTCTGGTTGTATTATATCCTCCTTCTATAGTCTGCCCAAGCATACGGATGAGATATATTTATTAATTAAATAGAATGTAAGTTAAGTATCTAGATTTTTCTGGAGGATCTAGAAAATCTGAACACATCAACAACCAGGCTTCTACCTAGAAGTTATAAAATCTCCCAGAGAAAGTATGATAGTTTTATGGTCCGATTTCTGAACTCTAAGGTCATCACTATGCCATACAAAGCACAGAAGACGGTTAGCATAAAATCCTGATACCAAATCCAATCACGGTAGCACACACACACAAAGGAAATCCACAGTTTAAAGTTACATATGAAGAAAGATACAAAAAATGCATATCATTCAGACCACTACAGACTGAGTTCCTTGTATCCTGATACACCATCCCACAAGCCTCCTTATATTCCATCACTTCATCACTCAAATTGCTTGGTATCCCATCTCACCACCCACCATGTTCATCAAGGTCTCTCCAAAGCTTCTTTTTAAAATTAATTTTAGTATTTTATATATAAGAGTGTTGGGCTGTGTGTGTGTCTATGTACCACATGTGTGCCTGGTGCCCACAGACAGGGCATCAGATCCCCTGTAACTGGAGTTACAGACATCTATGAGCTGTCATGGGGTTATGGGAATCAAACCAGGGTCCTCTGGAAAAGCAGCCAGTGTTCTTAACCTCTGAGCCATCTCTCCAACCCACCCCTAGTTTCTTACAGCCAAATGTAGTGGTTGTTTCTTTATCGGACTTGCCAGCTCAGCTGCACTTGCGACTGCTAAACTCCTGCCCATCCTGAAATTATCTGGGTTCTATCTCCTCACAAACTATCAAAATCCTAACACAGCAGCATTCCCATAGAGAGAAACTATAAACCCTGAGCTGCGGCAAACAAAAAATGAGCTAGGATCTCCAGAGAACAAGCAAAAGCAGGTAGATTCTGAAAGGAGAGTCAGGGCATGATGTGGTAACCAAAATCCAAGTAGCAGCAAGTCAGCTGGCTTTCTGATTGGAGAATGCTCCTGCAGTGATGGAAAGTTACTAAAGAATGAGAAAAGAACCCTCAGAAGCAGTCAGAAGGAAGAGTTACTCATTGCTTTTGTCATTGCTGTTACCAAATGCCTGACAAGAAGCAACTTAGGGGAAGAAAGGTTTGTTCTGGCTAACAGTTTAAGGGAATGTAGTCAATCATGGTGGGGCAGCCATAGCAGCAATTCACGGCAGCATTGGTGGAAGCTTGTTCACATCTGGATGGGCCAGGAAGCAGAGAGGAGATTAGAAAAAGAGCTGGACTATAAACTGAAAGTCTTGCCCAAAGTGAACCATTTCCTCTATCTAGACTCTACCTCCCAAAGACTCATAGCGCCCCAAAACAGCACCACAGCTGGAGACCAAGCATTCAAACATGTGAACCCACGGGGATTATTTCACATCTAAACTACAACATGGCATCCACTCCACTCACATTCTGCTGGGGCTGGGCTGAAGAGAGCTGAGAGCTGAGGTGAGACAATTCACAGGTGGTGCTGATCATGTCAATCACCTGTCCATGCAGATGCCTCAGTGTTCTCCAGAGCAGTGCAGCAGTCTCCACAGGTAATGTTTACAATGCAAGGCACCATGTCAAATCACATGGGACAGTAAGGGATAAACCTGTGTCATATTCCCAGGGAAAAAGACAACTGGGAGGCTAGCCCTGGCATTAGGGTGATTAGACAGACTTTATAATGTCTCTAGGGGGCTGTAAAGGAAGCTAGATAATCAGTGAATAGGAAAGTATGGTATCTCAGCAGGCAAACATTATTTAAAGATGGTTTGGACTGAAAAGTACAGTTTCTGAAATATTAAAAAGAAAGAAATGTTACTGGAAGGGGTTAGCTACAGGCACGGGGAGACAGGAGATATATGTGAAGATATAGAGCAAGACAATTCATTCAATATGAATATGAGAATGGGAGCAACAAAGAATAATACAAGGACTGGAGAGATGGCCCAGCAGTTAAGAACACTGACTGCTCTTGCAGAAGACCTGGGTTTGGTTTCTAGTACCCACATGGAGGCTCACAACCACTAGCTTCAGGGAATTCTTCTGACCTCCTTAGGCATTAGGCATACATGTGGTATATATATAGGCAAAAAATGCTTATACACATAAAATAAAATAAATAGTTAAAAATTAAAAGTAGTAATATGGAGACTAAAGGACAAATGGATGGTGTCAGAAGTTTTAATCCTTGGTTACCTAACTGGGGTTCCAAGAAAGGAGAGAGCAAGAGGTGGGGTGTGTCACAGGACTATGGGACCATATAACTATATAACTATAGTCATAGGACTATAACTAGAAACTTCCCAAGTTAGTTAAAAGCCTACACTTACTATTTCAAGTAGTTCATAAAAACCAAAACAGGATCAGTTAAAAAAAAATTGTGCCTAAATTCACCAAAGTCACATTGATAAAAGAGAAAACACAAAAGAAAATCTCAAGAGAATGACATGGTACCTAACAGGAGGATGAGTCAGAAGACCATAGATAGCTCATCAGGAAACATGGCAGTCAGAAGGCAACAGAACCACAGTGATCAGACCCTTGAACTTGCTTCCATCAGCTGGTGCTGTGCCTACTCTGTCCAGTTGGTCTGTTTGCCTTCTTAGCTGCCAACTTGACACAGCCTAGAATCACCTGAGAAGGGAACCCTAATAGTGATTGCCCAGATCAGATTGACCTGAGGGTGTGTCTTTGGAGGATTGTCTTGGTTGTTCATATAGGATGGTCCAGCAACTGTGGGCGGCACCATTCCCCAGGCAGGTGATCCTGGACTGAATAAGAAAGCTAACTGAGCACAAACCTATGAACAAGTCAGCAAGTGGCATTTCTCCATGGCACCTACCTTGAGTTCCATCAATGATAGACTATGACCTGGAAGTGTAAGCCAAATAAACCCTTTCCTCCTCTAAGTAGCTTTTGGCACAAGTGTTTTATCACAGCCTCCATGAAACTAGAACACCTGCTCATCTTGTTTCATCTTTGGTCCCCCTTTCCTTAAAGGTCATGTGCCTAGTCCTGACCTTTCCTCTTTTTCTGACCTTCTTAGACCTACATCCTGGAGACCCCTGAGTATGGATCTCTTATTTCATGGTCCGGGCTTTGAGTCCAGGTCTCCAAACCTGCTCAGTTCATCTGCCAGAAAATTCTCAGGGTGGTATTCCTCAGGACTACCCACCCTAGTCCTGCAGTTGCCTGAATCAGGATCCTGTGGTGGAATATTGTGGGCATGACTCTACCATTGCTATCATTTGTACTCATGAGATCCTTATGAGGTTGGGCCTGTTAACATTCCCTCATAGGAGGGGGAAGGCTGGTCATCAGACACTCCCCTGAAGTTCCAGTCACTTTCACATGCCTGTTCCCCACTCCTCAGCTGTATGTAATCCCACTGACAGGATCTTGGGATGTATTAGGTGCAAAGCAAGGGGGTGAGGTTTTGATGATGCAGCTTTGGTCACCCCTCACCCAGGTTCCTATAAGTAACCCCAACTAAACCCACTTGCTCACAAAGCTGAGTTTCGACGGAATGAATCCTCCCTTGGGTCTGCTGGTGCTGTCCTATCTGGAGTGAATTTGTTTGTTCACATCACTCCTTCTCTCTTGCCCTTCATCTCAGGCAAAGGACCCGTTGACTCTCCAGCCTTCCTGTCTATAAGCCAGCCTTCACTCAGAAGTTTCCAGGGACCAAGGGCCACTTGATAATACTTCCTGCTCATCTGCCTGTTACTTCATCCTCAAAGTATAGCTCGTTCTCCCTATTCGTTGACTGAACCATGAAAGGAAAACTAGTCCGTCATTTCCTAGTTCTGGAGTGACCCAAGTCAGGCACTGAGCTGGATATCACAGAAGAGCCAAGGAAGGACGGGAATGCTGCATGGGACCTGTCTCTGCAAACTCACCATCTGGAGGGGGGCAGTGACAGCTAATAAGGACTTCAGTGAGCTGATACATAATTATGGGCTGTGGAGAATAACAAGGCCTCTGGGTGTAAACCCTTCTATGCCTGGGTTGGTACTCAACTTTTGCCTCCTAAGTCCAAGGCCAGACATATTTGGGGACCTCTCATCTAGACTATCCCCAGCTTTGGCTCCTAGGCATAAATCTTTTCTCCTCTAGCAGACACAGGCTCTGGAGGTTGAGATGGGGTGGGAGCAGATCACTCAACTGCTCAACTGCATTCCCTGGCTGGGAATGCATTCTACTGCATTCCCTGAGGTAATAACTCCATGGGATGGCTCCTGGGTAAGTTCTAGGGTTGGCATAGATTCATATGTCATCTCAAAGCTGCCTCAGGGTTCTCTGGCATCTCAGGGAAGGCCCAAGGACTTCCATGGTGGGGGTCTATTCTCATGTTCCATTTTCAGCAAATCACTCACTATGGACGCAGAGGTGACTAGCTTCCATTGCCAAGTTCCCCCACTCTGACTCATATGTCTGTCACATTCTCCCAAGTACTCATGAACTGAGACTGCTCTATACTCACCGTAAAATGAATCTGACATTCCCAGAAGTATCCACCAGCCTCATCCCTCAGCTAGGTAGACTGAAACTCCAGTAGAAGGGCTCAAGCTTGAGGATGCTCAGACTCCTGCTGTTGGACATGCGTCATCCTATCCAACAAGCACCTCTGGATTCAGAGACAGGAGGAACTGCCTAGAGCTTGGAGGAGCTAGAAAAGAGGGAAGGCTATCTGGGAGGAATGGTTCCAAGGCCCTGTGTTCTTCCACATTATAAGAAAGGCAAGGACCCCCTGATGAGCCTGTGACCTAGGCAGAATGATGGAAGGAAGAGTGATTTCCTCCCCCGCCAAGGTCTATACATGCTCTAGCCTGCTGTTCCTTTTGGGTGTTTGTGGCCTCCCACCTAAGGGCCCATCTGTATGCACCAACCAAGTCAGATCTGAGCACAGGAGAGGTACTGGAGACCTCCTACAGTGCCATGGCATCATCCATGGTGGAGTTAGGCCTTTGTGCCTCATACTAGATAAAGGATGAATGGGCACATTGGCTGCCCTGGAGCAAAAGTGCTTCTGGCTTGGGTAAGGAGGAAGGAAAGAGTGGCTGGGTTGGGGATGACTCCTCCTAGCCTTCCACCCTATAAAAAGCACAGGAGCCAGACAAGAAACTGATGGCATAAGCAGCTTAATCCTGATACATCTCGCTCATGGCTGTTCCATGGAAACTCCTCATGGCCACTGTGGGCCACCGAATTTGAATTCATGTAATTCCATGACATTCTAGGAAGCTCTTCATCATTTTGTATGAGAAGAAACTTGGAGCCGGCCTGTCACAGTGAGAAGCCATGTGCTTGCTTTTTTGCCACACTCCGTCTGTCATTAGCACAGGAGCAGATTTTGCTTAATACAAGTCAAAAGTCCAAGAAACCCCAAACTCTATTGCTGCTGGATTTGAGTAAGGGGCCTTATGAGAGGCAGCCACAGGTGTGCTGGGTAGACTGAAGACAGCACTTCTAGCTTGGAACAGGAGAAGATGAACATCTCCAGAAAAGGAGATGTCTCGTGGGGGCTTTGCAACAGAAAACTTCATGGAGATAATGGAAAGAAAGGGAAAACATGCTAGATAATGGAAGGTGGGGCCAAGGAATGGCTAGGACCAAAGTGTGGAGAGCAGGATAGGTCTACAGTGGTGGTAGTAGTGAGGCTGAGACACTGCCACCAAGGCACTCCAGCAAGGACAGTGTGCTGGGGGTGGAACAAAAGGGCTAGCCTGGAGACCTCTGGGAGCGTAGTAAGCTCCAGGCACTGGCTAGCTGACAGCTAGCTGAGGAATGTCCTTGATGGACATTAAATCTTAATCCTGGAGTATGTCTTTTTAATATTCAATATGTATAGCTTTATCTCAAGAAAAGCTCTTTTAGGGAGCCTATATAATTTCTAGGAATGTAAAGTTCTGAGGCCAGAATGACTGAGAAATGAGGTCACAGAACACAGAGCTCAGGGGTCACCAGTTCTGCCTAACATCAGTATAAAGAATAGTGTGTTGTCTGTATAAATCTTGGTGTGTTGTCCAGCTTCTGTGTGCCTCAGTTTCCCATTGTGACAAGCAGAGACTCCATGAGGGTGTGCCTCACACAGGATGAGCTGTGTAAACAGCCTGGTTTATGTGGTTCCCCATGAAGTAGAGCTAGTGGCCTCAGAATCAAGTATGTAGTCAATCACTTGACAAGGTAAAATTCTTACTAGGGCCAGCTAGGGAGATGGTTCAGTGGTTAAGAGCACTACTGCTCTTACAGAGGACCTGGGTTTTGTTTCCAGAACCTTCATGGGAGCTCACAACCACAGACATTGGTCCTGGCCTCTGCCTGTGTGGGCAGAATGCGTACAAATGCATGCTCCCCCAACTCAAGAGAATTATTCTCAGCAGTTAAGGGAAATGACCTTACAAATCATCTTGAGATGGTTCACTACCATAGAACCTGCACCCAAATGCTTATAGCAGCTTTGTTCCTAATTGCCTAGATGTCCCTCAGCAGGTAAGTGGGTGAACAGCTGGCATCGGTTGGATGCCCAGGGCTGCTGCTCAATGCTAAAAAGAAGTTAGTTGTCAGTCATGGGACTAAGACATATGGGGACAAGAAGCCAGACTGGAAAGACTCCACCATGCTGCAACATTCTACAGAGGGCAAAATCACCATAAGGTCAAAGAATCAGTGGCTATCAGGACTCAGGGCAACAATGGGGATGGGTGGAGCCTAAGGGATGTTGAGGATGGTGGAAGTATTCTGTTTGACACTGTAAGGATGGACATGTGGCATTACACATTTGTCTCATCTATGAGAATGTATGATTCCAAGAGTGACTCCAATGGAAGCGTGTACTTTAGTTAATAGTGTGTGTTGACACTGACTGACCAGGTGAAAGCCAAGTCCCACACCAGTGGAAGCTATTAATGGCAGGGGAAGCTGGCTGCTGGGTTCTTCGTGTTGTTTCCAGGTTGACCTTGAATTCAAGACCCAGTAGACTTTGACCTTGAACTTCTGATGCTCCTGCCTCCACCCTGGAATAACAGGTAGGCACTACCACATTCTTTATGCCATGCTAGGCATTGAACCTAGGACTTCTTGCATGCTGGGCAGACACACTACAACTGACCCACATCCCCAGCTCTCTGCACCATTCTATAGACCTAGTGAGGGTTTTAATTTTTTAATACTTACTTAATTTTTTATGTCTGTGCATGTTTTGTCTGCATGTATGTGCACCACATATGTGCCAGGTGCCCGCAGAAGTCAGTAGAAGGCATTGGATCCCCTGGAACCTAAGGAATCCTCGTGTTTCTACCTCCCCAGCTTTGGGATTACGTGGTAAGGCATGCCTGTCTTTTGATGTAGGGACAGGTCCCAGAACCCAGGCTCAGAGCATTTCCTTCTCTTTAGGGATGGGAACCCTTCCTGGGATTGCATTTGTCTCGCCTTCAAACCAGCTGGTTGAGAGCTCTCTGCTGGGCTGGCTACCCATTCGTGCTCCTCCAAGTTTCCTTCTGAGCCTCCTTGGGCCATTTCCCAACCTCAGCACTGCTTCAGTACAGGTCCACCGAGACGCTACCTCCACCAGAGGTGGGGCGGAGTAGAAAGCCATTTTCCTCTGCTCTCAAATCAAATCAACAGTGGGGCTATGGGCAATAGGAAAGACTGTTGAGAAGGGGCAGGCCCCAGAACCTAGGCTCATTTCCTTCTCTTTTATTGTGGGGGGCTCTATCTTTTATCTACTGGTCTTTATGCTCAGCCCTTTTTGGCCCCCGTTAGAGAGCTACTGGTGGTAGTCTACTCAAAGCAACTGACCTCAAAAGTGTGTGTGTGTGTGTGTGTGTGTGTGTGTGTGTGTGTGTGTGTGTGAGAGAGAGAGAGAGAGAGAGAGAGAGAGAGAGAGAGAGAGAGAACATGTGCATGCATGCCTTGGGGAAGTCACTCTTCCTGGCCTCACCTGGCCAAATTTAGGAAGCCCAGGGGTCCCCAGGGTCCTGTCTGGACATGTCCTCAGTGTCTGGGACAGCCCCTAGCCCTCTGAGTTCTTGGCTCCAGCACCATTATCTAGACAGTGGGTGTCCTGGAGACCCCAGTCCTCCCCTCATATTTGTAGAAAAACAGCTGCTTCCTGTTTGTGTCCAGATTTCAGTTGTTTTCCTGTGCTGAGGGTCTAAGGAACCATGAGTTGGTTGTCCCGACTCTGCAGGGCCGGCCGCTCTGAGGAGAAACTTAATCACTTTGTTTTCTTGGTTTAGGTTTTGCTTTTTAATAAAAAAAATGACCCTGCTCTGCTCCAGCCCTGGGGCCTGCAGCGTTCCTTGCATAATAGGCGTCAATTTAAATGCTCTGCCCCAGCTGGCAGAGCTGGGCCGTGGGCTCCCAGGGGAGGGTGGTGGGCCTCCAGGACTGGACTTGCCAGGACCAGAGCATTTGGGAGGCAAAGAACAGACCAGGAGGAGCTCCTCACCCCCATCCTTGGCAGCAGAGCCCCAGAAAGCCCTGACCTTTCCCAGCCATGGGTCAGTGCTGAGGAGGACTTCTCAGTGTCACGTCAGGTCTGGGCCCCACAGGGAAGGGGGTCAGGGAAAGCAGAGTGGATGACCTCTGGGGCCGCTGACTTCCTGCAGGAGTCTCCTCCTACCCTTTTCTTTCCCCTTCCTCCCTCTCTCCTCCCTCCTTTGCCCAAGGAGGATAGGGTGGACCCCCAATCCATGCTGTCTCTAATATTCTTTTCTCAGAGTTGTAGTAACTTGGCTTGGACCAATGGTACTGGCTTACCGCATAGGGTTCCAAAGTGTGCCCCGGGGTCAACTGTGTACCCCCACAAAGCACCCCAGTGTCCCTTCCTGTCATTAATGTATCTACCAAGTTGTGGGGCCAGGAGCAAGGGACAGTAGTGAGTATCCTTCCTACATACCAGCATTGTTGGGGCTCAGGGCTCAGAAGCTCACTCTCAGAGGACACAGACCCTGTTCTTCACACTGCTATTCATCATCACCTCGGGAGTGGGGAGGGGGAGACTGCTTCTAGAACAAAGGGCAGGAAGTGATGGCGATGGCTGGCAGAGTGGTAGTCAGGTGACAGGGATCTGGGCAGTAGAGGGATATATGAGCTGGTACACCCTGAGAGGACAGGAGGGGCCAGAGAGGGCGATAGACAGGAAGTCAGGCCCTGAACAGTGGTGGGGCTGAGGAAGGGCAGGAGGATGGGAAGGGAAATGGGTAGTAGGACTCCTGAGAGGGGAAGGAAAGGGCCTGGGGTGTCAGGCGGGCAAGGCCTTTGGCATGCATGGGAAAAGGATGGCAGACGCCAGGCTATGGATAGCACCTGCTGCTTCTCTCATTCCAAGCTAAGCTGTGGAAGAAGCCAGTGGCCTCTGATCGTGGGAATCATCTTTCAAGATGGCCCTAGGGAGCTTCACTTCTGCCCTTCCCTCTCTGCTACCAGGACAATAGAAACAGCGCTTTAAAGGGGAGGTAGGGGTCTCTAAGCAGCCATACAAAACAGACATGGGCCCTCCTGTCTGTCTTTGTTTCTTTCTGGGTCTGGGCTCACAGGCCCTGTACTGAGTTCTACATGGAAGGAACAGAGGCCTTCCACCCATAGCCTGACACCTTGTGGAGCATGGCTCCATTTCAGCAGAGCTTTCCTGGCTCAGGGTAGACTGCAAAGTTCCCAGAGCGTAGAGCTCTGAGAAGGAAACCTAGGTGGGTAGGTGGCTCAGGCCCAGGCTCTCTCCAGGTCTATATCTCTGACTGTTCCCCCTAAGGAGCTGAGGCGGCTCAGGCCTGCCTAAAAAGGAGTCTCAAGCCAGGTTTCTATAGCTCCGGTGACTGGCACACTCTAGGTTCTGGAAACTTGATGGGCTAATCTGGGCACTAATCCTAGCAACAGACTGGACCTGCAGCTGTGAGAAGACCTGAGGGGACACCGACATGAGACCCTCCTGTCCAGGGTTGGCTCCCCACAGCTGGTCTGGTTCTGCATCTTGCCACTGGGTTAAACTGGTCCCAGAAGCAAGACTTGCTTCAACCTTTCCTGGACCACTTCTGGGCACCTGAGGACCCTATGGCGGCTCTCACTCAGAGGTTGCCAGGGATCAGAGGAGATTAGCAGGTGAGGGAGGCTGTATGCAGTATGGCTCCTTGTTGTGAGACGTCAGGAACCTAGTGACCTTTGAGGAGGGCTCAGGGACTCTGGCACATTCACTGGGGGCGGGGGAGCTCTAAACTGGGGCAGGGCAACAGAAGAGAGTTTTCTGGGTTACCGGAGCCCTAAGGAAGGACAGAGCTTGGAGTCTTAGACCAAGGTGGCCTTTACTATGTACAGGCATGCATGGGTGTGTGTATGCACGTGCGGGTGTGGGTGGGTGCATGCACATATGTGCACGCATGTGTGTGAGAAAGAGAGAGAGAGAGATCACATGAAAAAACGTGATAAGTTCCTACACCTTCATCTCTTGAGCTACTCGGGTCTTCTTGTGTGCATGCTTCTATGAAATTCCCTTCATCTAACAATGATCAAGAAGATGCTGGTGCTGCCTGATGGGGCACAGTCCATTTGCACTGACTTCAGCTGTGCCCACCTGTGTGACAGCAGCAGCCTGAAGGAATGCAGGGCCAGTTCTATGAAGCTTCCCATGTGTTTCTCCAGAAGCCTTCAGGCAAGTGGGCAACCATGGGTCTGTGGCCAGATTCTCTGACCAATGGCTGGAGGTCTGGGTCTTGGGCTGGAGCTTCTGGCTCTCCCTCAGCCTAGGCAGAAAGAGAAAAAGAGCTACCTGGAGCAGTTTCAGTTCCCTGCCTGGGACATGAGACCACACAGTTGCAACTGTCTCATGCTAGGATGAGATAGTGAGAACCACCACACTTCCTGGCCATGAAGGAGGCGTGAGGAAAGGGATGCCACTGAGGTAGCCACAGGCCGAGTCCCTTAAAACAGCCAGAGATAGACAGGGTAAGAGCAGGAGGGCAGCAGGGTCTCTTGGCTTCCTTTACACTTCTTCTTTCATGTTCTTCTCCAGAGAGGCCCCTGTCCCACCCTACTCCACAGCAATCCTTCTCTGGGGTCAGTATACGGGGCTGTATTGCATGTACGTGGGCCATAGGTCCTGGGAGGCCCAGAGACAGGAAGGGCTCCTAGAGCCATCTCTGAGTTCCTGGCAGCCCCCGAGGCACAGAATCTCTGGTCCTGGGAGTGACCCAGATTTCCTCCAGAGACCTGGCTTCCTTACTCTCCTCCTGTTGTCCCCACGGGTGGTATGTCTAGGGGCAGAAGCTGGAGACCAGCCTTGACCTGAGTTTCAACAGGATGCCAAGAGCTGGGACGCCAGCAGGAAGGACTGGACCCAGAACCTCTGTCTTCCTCCCCAGCTGGGCACGGTGGCCTGGGAGGCAGAGGATGGGTTGAGGAGGGGGACGAGGGAAGGAAAGGAAGGAGCCGAAGCAGGATGACTGTAAGGAAGAGGATGAAGGGCCTCTAGTTAGGAACTTGAAGAAAAGACAATAATAAGAAACCAGAGTCCCTCCTTGATGAGCGGGTGGGGAAGACAGAGCATCGCCTCTCTTCTCCTTTCTCCCCAGAAGGCAGCCCGGAACAGCTGGCTCCAGCAGTCTCGGTCCCAGGGGAGGCATCACCTCACAAGGAAGCCTCTGACAGATGTGCTTCCTTGGTCTTTTCTGCTTTCCTGCTCCCACCCCCCAGCTCCATGCATCCCATTCTTAGGGCCCCAGCACCCCCAGCAGATGAGGAGGGAGCTTGGGTGGAGCAGGGTGGAGGTGCGGCAAGACCAAGCCAGGCCCATTGTTTAGAAAAGGAGGAACTGACTTCAGCTCCGGGAGCAGGGCCTCCCACCCTCCCAGGCTTCCTGAGCCCTGGCTGGCCAGAGTGGGCTTTGTCCACCTTATTTGGGGATTGAGAAGCCACACTGCTATGTGGCCTGGGGGTCAAGGCATGAAACCACAAATTTGCAGTATGTGTAGAGGGTACCTTTACAGCCATTCTCTGTGCTCAGAGCTTAGCTAAAGAAAGCACCATTAGAATATCCATTTAATACTCTATCTAGCTGGCCACAGCTCTTCTGTATGCCCCCTACCCATCCATACGTCCTATTCCTCTTCCACCTATTCACGTCTTCAATCATATCCAAACCCCTATACCTAACTTCAATCAATCCATCCATCTCACCTACATCCCTCACTATCCATCTGTCCAAAAATCTACACATCTTACTCACCTATATAGCCAGCCAGCCAGCCACCATTCATCTACTTCTATTCCTTCATCTACCCACTCATTCATACATCTACCTACCCCCTATCATCCTGTCCATCTACTTATCAGTCCATCCATCCATCCATCCATCCATCCATCCATCCATCCATCCATCCATCCAT
>CABHPQ010164970.1:0-16888 GCA_902168405.1 Peromyscus aztecus | reverse complement strand
CATCCATCCATCCATCCATCCATCCATCCATCCATCCATCCATCCATTCATACATCAGTCCATCCATCTGCCCACATATCCATCCACCTATCATATCCATTCACAAGCCCATGTTTGCCCATTCATCTACCTATAATTTATCATCTATTCATCCACCATTCTCCATCCATCCATCATCTGTTCATCCATCCATCTTCATATCAGCCCATACATCTCTGTAACGGTTTTAAGGAGAATGGCTCATGTGTTTGAATGTTTGGTCTCTAGTTGGTGGACTGTTTGGGGAAGGATTAGGAGGGGTGGTCTTGTTGGAGGAAGTGTGTTACTGGGGGTGGGATTTGAGGTTTCAAAAGCCCATGCCAGACCTAGTCAGTCTCAGTCTCAGTCAGTGTCCCTGTCTGTCTGTCTGTCTGTCTGTCTGTCTATCTGTCTATCTGACTTGAGTCTTTGGATCAGATACAAGCTTGCAGCAACTGCTATAACACCATGTCTGCTGCCATGCTCCCCACCATGACAGTCATGGATTCACCTTCTGAAACTGTAAGCAAGCCCCCAATTAAATGCTTTCTTTTATAAGCTGCCTTGGTCATAGTGTCTCTTCAAAGAATAGAAAAGTAACTAAGACAATCTCCCAACACCATTTCTACCATTTTGTAGCGTCTTGATTTGATTTGGTGACTGGAAGTCATTGCTGAGAAAATTTCTTTGGTAAAGGTTTTTGTTTTGTTTTGCTTTGTTCTTTTGTTGTTATTGTTTGGTGGGGACGGGGGGGGGGGGGGGGGTAATTGTGCATGCTTTCATGTTCTATTTTGATGACTTGCAGACTTGAGCCATTGTGAGTGATGTCTCACACCATGCCCAGGATATGAGACTGATCCATTATATAGATGGAGATGATGCCATCGTACAGAAGACACTAAGAGAGCTGGGGTTCCCAAGGCTGCCAGTGTGGGGAAGGGTAAGTCTGATCTCTGATAGACCGTGGCAAAGTATCTTTCTCTTCTGGTCTGGCCTTCTCTGTAAAGGGGGTATAAGATTGTTGTGAGGGTTGGTAAGAGGAGTCTGCTGGACACCTTCAATATGTTTCCTGGAGGTGAAGGTCACTCTTCTCTTTGACCCTGCTCTAAAGTCCCTTGGGGCTGAGACTAAACTTCCAGCCCCAAATAGAATCTCTGAAATGATTTAGTGAGTTTCTTCTGGGAAGACTCAAGTGAGGAAAGATGGCACATCCAGTTAGGACCACAGTAGCCCAGCTAAGATGTCTGGGCCCGAAGCTACTTCTCTGGTGCCATGTGTGGAGGGCCTTGAGAATTTTCCTTTTTAATGAGTGGTACTTCTGAGCATGGAATCCTGGGTCTAGCTTGGACTGCTCTTTAGGACCCCAGCCCCTCTGCCTCTCAGTTATCCTGACCCTCCCCTTCAACACCCTTGAGTCTTCAAGGATGGCTCTCTCTACCTTTTCCTTCCTTCCAGCTTCCATCTGCCTAAATCAGGGAGTGCCTATATGCTGGGGCATTCTCTCATTATAGGCTCCTAAGTACCTCCCCTTTTCTCATTGAGAGGTGAGCAGGCATCCAGATGTAAAGCAACCTGTGAAATGATCCCCTGACTATTGTCCACCTGTCCTCCAAATTGGGACTCATGTAGATTAGGAAAGTACAAAGGAAAAGTAAGATGTTTGTCCTCCAGGCTTTGAGCTTGAAGAAAGGGTGCAGGGTTCTGAGGAATGGTAAACAGGCCTAGGTTGGCCTTGGAGGACCAAGATGGGAGCAGAGGGTCCCAGTACCTTGGACTCAGAGGGAACTTCCTCCTGTGCTGGGCAGGTTTCCTGTCTGGCCTAAGGAAGTGACCTCTCCCCCCCCCCCCCCCCCGCCACCCCGCATACCCCCCACTACAGACAATGACGTCAGTGTCTGAGATAACAAGGCGTTGTCCTGGTACACACCCCCTCCCACCACCCCTGCGTAGTACCACTGTAATCTGGGCTATCTGGGACAAAGAGGCCACCTCAGTTGGGGAAAAGCTACCATTGGGATAGGCTTCTGGTTGACTTGGTGTGACAGGTCTGCAGGTCCCCCTAGGAAAGACTGGGTGTCACTCTGCCCTTGCTATCTTTGTTGTATGTATGTTAAGACCCAGCTGTCTTTGTCAGAGGCACATGGGACCTGGATCCCAGCTAGATATGCAATGGATGCTCAATAAATATCTAGATAAATAGGTGTGGCCTTAATGAACTTGGCAGACGGTATGAGGGTTGTATTTGAGCCTCTTTGCAGACATTTTGCTCAGGCCAACCTGGGTAAGCCTTGCAGGTCTGATCTTCCATGCCTGGCCACCACAGTGGACATGTGGGGCTTAAATACCACTGATACGGTCTTGTGGTGCTATTGTAGGGCCTGACCATAGGTCACCCCTTCCTGTAGCCCATTCGTGCTGCCCAAAGGGAAGCAAAGCTCCAGTTGAAGCAGCCGCTGAGCCACTTCTGTTTTCAGACAGGCTGTGTGTGACATCAGGCTCCTCCTCTCAAAGCACTGGGGCAAAAGGTGTTGCCAGCAGATGAGTGGGCAGAACAATATCCCGAGGGCTCATAGCTCAGTTTCCTGGCACTAGCCAGTCCCTTGGCATCCAAAGCCACACCTCACTGAGATGTCCTGTGCCAGCTGGCAGAGCCAACCTGGGGATGTTTAATTGTATTTTGCAATGAAAACCATGGGCAGAGAAGCTATTCCTAGAATGCTAGGGCTTAGATAGGACTGCATGAGCCAGACTGGTGAGGACTTGCGATTCCTGAGGACCCCAACGACCGCAAGTGGTAGGGGCCAGAGTGAGGGTCTCCATCAGAAGGTGCTGGGCACAGTGGGTGATTGGAATCAGGTGAGACTCTATCAAATGGACTACAGATGAGCAAGGCTGGACCAGCACACTAAGCACAGAACTCACCAGAACAGGTAACAGCAGGGAGTGGAGGCAGCTACATACCACCTCAGCCTCTCAGTATCACTAGGGTAAATGGGAAGGGACACCTGAAGTTGGATGCCCATGAGGTGAAGAACGACTGGGGATGGTATTGGGTAAGCACTGGGAGCAAGGTGAAGGGGCTATGGTAAGGCTCTTGGCAGAAAATGGTGATGCTGGCTGTGAGGTGGGACTGGCTAAAAGGACTGAGCAGGTTGGGAGGTGATAGTGGTCACTCCATAGGGAGATAAGGTCCCAAGTGTTCACCTGAGATTGTGGCACATGATGCAGGCTTGCCTTGGGATGCAGATGTTTTCTAGGATAATGACGTAGCTCCTTTCCAGGGAACCCAATGTTTAATGGACTCTTTAGGCCTGCCTGGGCTTATTCTGGGCCCCTTGGCACACAGAGGCAGCCACAAGGTCATGACTTGGGGCTGGGAACTTGGCATATCTTTGATATTCTGGGTGCTTTTTGAGATGTGCTGGCAGAGTGGGGTGCAGGAAGGAAGGATGTTATCTGGCAGGAGCGTGTGCCAAAGATCCATCTGGTGTACCTAGCTGGCAGCTCAGGCCCTCAGCCTATACCTGTTCCAGTGTGCCGGCTTTCTTGGCTTAGCTCTACTTGCTGGGTGACAGGCAGCTTGGTGGACCCCATTGAAGAGCAAAGGTAGAGACTGAACACCGGTGACGTAGCCCCATTATTGGCCCAGGCAAGCTGTCTCATGGGCGGAGCTAGGGCTGCTCTGTCCAGCCATTATCCAAGCTCCTTGGCTGATTCCTTCCAACCCCAGCATCAGTAAAAAGAAAGGCAGCCCCACTTTCCTGAAGCCACCACAGGGGTGAGTACAGGATGGACAGTACCTCTGTGCCCAGGGCTGGGTCTGTGGGAGGATACGAGAGGATGGGGCTCAGCAGGCATGACCATCCTGCAGGGTCAGCATGAGCTGATCCTACAGAAGAAGAGAGCCTGACTTCAAACACCAAACTGGCTGCAGCTTGAGAGAGACTATCCACAAGGGACACACGAGGTCTCCCGCTGGGTCTCACACCCCATGCATGGTGACCCATCTGATGGCATGGGGCCTTGAAAGTGGGGCTTCAGGGAATGTTGACAATCTATGCCACTCCAGATATCCCGAGAGCCTTGCTGGTAGCTTAGGTCCTGCACTGTCCCTGGGTCATGTGGGGCCTGGACCTCATACATGCTTCCTCTCAGCCAAAATGCCTTCTGGATTCAGTTCTCCCCTCCATGACTTCTTGGCATGACTATGGCTGTCAGGTGGGCAGAGGAGGGCCAACTGGAAGGCCTTCCACATGCCCTATAGCCACATCTCTGCCCCCAGTATTGCTGTGAGTAAAACTAGATCCTTCCTTCAAGCTCTATACCCAGGCTCCATACCCCCACTCCTGCACACTGCTTAGGAACCATGTAGTTTCCTGGACCATGGAATGAAGTATTCAGGAGACACCAATGCTCACAGGGCCAGGTGAGGCCTGGCAGGCTCTGGGTATTCATAGGCATCCATTGCCATATGAATGTACCAAGGTCTTTGAGCCTAGAACAGAGGCCTATAGGTCTGATACTGTGACAGAATGGAACGCACCAAGTAGGGGCTCAAAAATTCCATGGATCCCAAAACAGGGACCTTGATTTTGTAAGAGAGTTAGGGGTGGTTCAGGGGTCTGGGTGGGTATGGCAGAAGTAGAAGGATTGTGGCTGTGTCTAGACGCTCTGGGAGGTCAGAGTGACTAGTCAGAGGGTTCAGGGCCAGCTCCCTTCCTCCAAAGTGTACTTAGGTACATATCTAAGTAGGGAACATGGTTTTGGTAGCCGGTGAAGAGTCAGCTCTACCTAGGTGGACAGTTGGAAGGTCTGGGGCAGGACAGGACAGGACCTTGGCTGCCAGAATTTGGTGAGACAATTGTCCCTCAGTCTCCCAGTTCATACAGGTGTACTTTTCAGAGTTGCCATGAGCATATGAAATGTGAGTTCCATGGGCACTATGGACTCTGGCAGCAGGATTAAGAGGTGGTGGGCACCAAGGCACTGATGTGTTAGGCTGGTGACTTCAGGGATAACAGGGAAGCAAAGATGGGGGCCAGGACTTGCCCTGTGAGCTCCAGGCAGCCGTATTTGGTGATGTGAGATGATTCTATGGCAGATCATGGACTTAGGCTGGAGCCTTTCCTGTGGGGACAAAGAACCAGGGTGAGAGGTTCAGCTCATGACTCCAGCAGCAGCCTCTGCCAGCAAAAGGGAGAGAGTTGCATGTGGCATGAGCATCTTGTTGGCGCTATTCTCTATACTCAAGTCCCTTCCCTCTCTCCTACCCCACACCCCATCATCATCTGGGTTTCAGCCTGGTTCAGAACTGACCGGGAGGTGACCTCCAGTTGCCCTAGTCTAGACAAGCCCAGGTGAGTATTCAGAAAGTCCTAATGGCCAAGGGTCCCAGGCCATTCCCCCTATCCCACCACAGACAGCCTCATGTCATCATGGAGACAGCATAGGTCTCTATCCTCCTAGCCCTGGTAATGCACATTGCTGAGGCTGCTGGGTACCTGCCCCCTCAGTAGGCCAAAACCCAATATTGAAGCCTGACTGGTGTGTCAGTGGCAGCCCATAACATTGTGGGTGGTGGCCTGGACTAGGTGGGGAGGGTTTGGGCCAAAGAGACCTTCTTGATCCATCTTGGCCTGCCTGCACTTGAGATGAGAAGCCTCAGGCTGAACCACATGTGCCTTGAGTGATGGTGTGTGGTTATTCTCACCACTGGAGCCTGTGCACGGTGAATTAATTTCCTGGTGCATTAACTATTTGAAAGGCTAAGAGTATGTACCAGCAAAGTCCTGCAGGCCTGGATCATATTTTGTAGGTGCCCAGAAGAAAATGAGATTCCAGGGCCTCTGAGGGTCCATTGGCATGCTAAAGGCTCCCCTGTGTGGGAACCAGCTCATGGGGGGTTCCTCTGGGCTCCACATTGGCCTCTTGGGTGGGCAGAGCATCCTTCCATGTGGCCAGGCTGCTGGCTGGTAGCTATGCCATCAGACTGAGCTGGGTCTTAGGCCTGTGGGGCAGCCATGTGCTGGGCTTTGGGGCAAAGAATTCTCAGTTCTTGAGGCAGGGAGTTAGATCTTAGATACTTACAACTAAATGGCCCTGGCCGAGGAATGCTATCTCTCTAGATGAGCCCCTCAGGCAGCACAGCTGGCCTCTACCATCCGGCCAGGCAGTTTCTGCAGGAAGAGAGGCGCCAGTGTGTCTTGCAGGTGTAGCCTGGAGGGTGAAACTGAAGAGGCTCTTAGGTAAGACTTGGGAGACTTCCTCAAGGTTATCTCCACATTCCCACTCACCATTCCAGGTCTTTCAGTCCCAACTGCCTCTGGGAAGGTGTCCTTTATGTTCTGTAGGTGGGGGCTTGATCAAAGGCAGGGCTTCAGGAGCCCAATGCTCACTCATTTTTTTTTCTACAGTAGCCTCAGGATTCTCAGCTCCAAGGGTCTCCTTGGGGGGGCACAGTATTGGCCCCCACTATGTGACTGTGCTGGCTGACAAGCAGAGCTTTCCAATATCTGTCTCATTGGGTTCTCCAAAGGAATTTAGGAAGTGTGGGAAAAAGGATGAAGAAACAGGTAGAGAGAGGCCAAGGGGCTGTTGAGATCCCCAGTTGGCTCCAGCACCCTGTTCCAACCCTGTACATCTTCACCAGGATTAGAAACAGGTTACCCAGCTGGTATAAATGTGTATACCTGTATGCATGTATATCTCATGTACACAGGTGTATGTATTACACCTGTGTACACATACAATGTTTTCTGGTGTGTGTGACATGCGTATGTGTGCACAAGTGCATGTGTGCCATGGCCACAGAGAAATTCTGTGCCCCTCACCCAGCTACATCTACATCACCGTGTCTCTTCTTACTTGTGTTTGGCATTTCTGATGCTGAGTTGGGGGGCTGCGGTTGCAGGGGAAGTCTGGGTAGTGGGGGAGGGGCTGTTTATGCCAGACATCTACCCAGGCTACACATTCCTGTGGTCATCTCTTTAACTTGGTAAAAATTTGGGAAATTTCTAAATAAAACAAAGCAAACATTTTCAAAAGGATTTCAAAATCGATGCTGCTGTGTCTCCCAGGAATTGAATCACGTGGGGTGAGGTGAGGGGAGAACTTCCTGCCAGCCAGTACCTTCCAGAGGGCCAAGCTGTAAGGTAATGGGCTCCCCATCAGGAAAGCATCTGAACTTAGGAGACGCTGGGCAATGGGCTCTGAGACCTATCCCTCGCCCACTCCGAGAGGTGTCCACAGTGTTAGGATCTGAAGGAGTCTCAGAGTCTGGGTTCTGATTCAGGTAGGAGGAGCTGGTCCCCACCCTCTCTGAGATTGCATGAAGCAGTGAGGTGGGTAGGAGGGGCTAGGAGAGAGTTCGGTTAAGGGCTGGAGTTCAGGCAGCTGAGAGGGAAGCTTCAAGGAAAGAGAGAAAGGAGAGAAAAGGGTGATGGGTGGGTGGGGCCAAGGGGCAGAAGTGTGCTCAATGGCACGGGGCCAGGGTAACCCCATCACCTGAAAAAGTCTAGTCTAGACAATGTGAGTGTCATGGTCTGGTCCTATGAGCCCTCTGTGGTCCAGGGTGGTACGGGGGCAGGGGCAGGGCTTAGGAGTGCAGGGCCTGGGAGGATGTGCCTTCTACAAGGCACTCTCTCTCAGTATCCCTGTTTACCAACACACGATGTCATGTATGGTGACTTCTGGCTTCCCCTGAGAGCAATGAGTGGTTATTTAGTGACGCCCTTTATTGGGTCTGAAAGATGGGAAGAGCCTTCCTGGTGTGGGTAAACCAGGGATGTATTACTTCTCTCATGGCTACGACCAACACCTGACCAAAACAGCTTGAGGGAGGAAGGATTTATTTTGGCCCACAGGCTGGAGGATACAGTCCATCTTTGCAGGAAGGCATGGCAGAAGGCAACTCCATGATGGCACAAGTATAAGCTGCTTGCCTTCACCTCAGCAGACCAGGAAGCAGAGACTGAGGATGCTGGTGCTTAGCTTGCTCTCTCTCTCTTTTCCGTTTACTGCATCCTAGCCCATGGATGGGATGGTGCTATCCACGCTCAAGCCTTCTCCCCTCTGTTAATCCTCCCTGGAAATTCTCACACCGACAGCTCATGAATGCCCTAGGTGTCTCAATCCAATCAGGTTGAGAGTCAAAATTAAAGAGCTATCGGAAAGGTTGAGACAAGTGTGAGCAGAGAATCCTGGAGGTTTTGAAATGCCCTCAGTAGACCACAGGCCCTACCTCCAAAGACAGCAGAAATTCCCAGGCTGTGGCATCCCTGTGCCAATGCTGCAGTCATCAGTCTCAGGAAACACACTCCCTGGGAGCCATGTGTTGGCAAATTCACTCCTCTTCTTATTCTGCTTCTGGCCCCAGACTATTAGTGTGCCTAGTGCATATACATACACACAGGACACCGATGCATATCTGTGTGTTCACACTTGCGGCACAGGGGACAGTTAGGAGGACTCTCCATTACCAATGATTGTGAGCCACAGAAGTGAACCCAGGTCCTCTGCAGGAGCAACAAGCACTCTTAGCCACTGAACCATCTCTCCAGCCCCCTGGTGAGTTGTTCTTTGGGCGGGGTGCAGGGAATGAGGTTATCCCACCTCAGAGGTTGTCAAAAGAACACAGGCCAGAGTCTTGGGGTCCCTGAGCTGGGCTTTTAACAGTTGCCCCTCTGGCCAGTCTTGGTTGCCCTACTACTAGAAAACATCAGTCAGGAGAGGCGTCTACTGCAAGTCTTTTCCAGAAAAGAGCAGGTGGCCGAAGACTAGATTCAAAGTCTCTGCATCCTCCTCAGAAGAAGAAAAGGAAAGCTCTAGGTCTCTCAGTGTGAGCTCTGCAAGAATTCTCAGCTTGGGGTGTGATGTGGGAGAGAGTCAGTGACCCCTTCTTTGTGTTTTCAAGTTGTTCTGGTTGTAATTAAAGGCAAGGCATCCCACAGTCTCTCTGAAGTCCAGTGGATCTGCTTGGAATAAGACAGAGATGGGACGGGAGGCCAGGAAGGTGTGACAATCTGTGTAGCATGCAGGAAGTTCTTCACTCCAGTGTCTGTCTGCTCCAGTTTCAAAGCTCCCATGGAACCTTTGGGGGATTTCTCATATTCAGGCATCTTCTCTGGATCTAAAAAACTCAAGTTAAGATTT
Organism: Peromyscus aztecus; assembly: GCA_902168405.1. Lineage (NCBI taxonomy): Eukaryota > Metazoa > Chordata > Mammalia > Rodentia > Cricetidae > Peromyscus > Peromyscus aztecus. The sequence goes on along the minus strand of CABHPQ010164970.1, from coordinate 7,720 downwards.
TGGGGTGAGGCCTGAGTGCCAGGGCATGTCTCCTATCATGGCTTCTGTTATACTGGAAAAGGAGACACAAGAGGCCTCCAAATAGCTGTGAGGGCAAGAGTGCTCCAGTTTGGGCGTCTGCGGCTCCAAGATCTGGGGTGCGTCAGGGATCTCAGGTGGAAGGTCTTAGCGGAGGAGGCTTTGGCTTCTCAAGGGCTTGAGATGACCAGGTGAGGCAGGCATGGAGGAGCATGGAGGTGGCTGTGAGATTGAGAAGGGCATGGAGGGCATTTCTGGAATCCCATGGGTGTAGGACTTGAAGTTCCTGGGAAGCCTTCAAAGAAGGACCGATCACAGTAATGAATACCTGTGTGAGACCCACAGGGACCACAGCTACCCATATAATCCTGATTTCCTCCATACTATTGGGACAACTCATCCTTGCCTGCTTTTCCCTTGGCCATGGGGAGCATCTGATCTACCTTCTGACTTCCTTGGACCACTTATTTCTTTCCAGGTCCCCCACACTCTCCAAGATGATACCTGGAATACACTGGCTCTTTAGCTGGGTCCCAAGTTCTGTCTTGCCCGTTACAGATCACTCCCAACATTCAATAATGGTTAAATAGGATATGCAGGGTGTCTGGCCCAGGAGGATAAGGGGAAAGATCATGCTGGTCTCTTTCTGGTTTCCCATTGGGCCCATCCCCCACCTCCGCCTCACAGTGCCAACTCAGAAGATTTGACCAAAGTCTAGTGACCTAACAACCTGGGCACTAGACAGCACACAGCCAGGCAGGGAGTCAGTTACCTCCAGCTGGGAGTAGGAGGCTGCACAGATACACAAAGCGGTGTTTGCGCTGTTGGCTGGAGGGATTGCTATGGGTGAAGGACTTGCTATGCAAACATGGTGACCTGAATTTGGCTGCCCAGCATCCATGTAAAAGCTAGCATGGAGTGCATCCGTAACCCAAGTGCTCAGTGTGGTGGTAGTGGGCAGAGTCAGGAGGATCCCTGGAGCCCATTGTTCAGCCAGTCTAGCTAATTGGTGAGCTGCAAGTTCAGTGAACTTCCTTGGCTCAAAAGAATAAGGCAGAGAACAATAGTGGAAGATGTCTGGTGTTGACCTCTGGCCTCCATGTACACAGACACATAAATGCACCTGTACGCAAATATATATACATGCACATGAACATGTGCATATATTATACTCCCCTCCATCATCCCCCCCAAAAAACCAAAACACAAAGGAGTAGATGTGCACAAAGTGATAGGAATGACATCAGGTCAGAGAGTCCTAACTCTCTCCAGAGCTTTGGACTCCCACTTGGCCACTGCCTCTGTGTGCCCACCTGCCCACCCAAGGCAGCAAACAAAATTCGCTGAAGAGCAGGCTTACATCACAGGGAGACATATATGGGAGTCAAGTTTGTCTGAGGGCTTTCTCTTTGGAAGAGATATTAGGTGCCCTTGAGAGAGGACCTGGAATTCATATGCCCTGGAGAAGCCCGTGAGACGTGCAGGAGTCAACCCACAAATGCCATTCAAATATGGCCAGTGTTTGCTTGAGGCAGCCTTATAGGAAGCAAGAGTGGATGGAGTTGGCACACACACCCACAGCAGCATGTAGGTGGACTTTATGATACCAGGCGTCTGACACATCGAGAGCCAAGGACCATCCTGGCTCCAGTGCCATAAGTAGTGGCTGATTTGGTCCCCATCAAATTCCCTGAGTACCTTTCCCCATAGTCCACCTTGTTCCATTCATCCCAACCTTGGAGAATTCACTACCTCTGCTTCTAGAACATTCCTGAGAACACTGGGCAGGCCCATGAAGCTACTGATGACAGCCACCCTCATGGGGACAAAATGTGACTTACTGTCATCTGTCCATGTGGGGGACTGAGGGTAGGGAGCCCCCCAGCTGTGCAGGAATGGCGGAGACCAGGGAACTGGCTCGACCCCACCAGTCTCATTCTTCCTGCTCCCGGGGAATGTCAGGTCCTTGTGAGATGACCCTAGGGCTGGCCAGGGCCCAGACCTCCTGTCTTCCTTCCCTGCTCCTACCCTTGATCCTGGAGTTGGATGGCTGGGGCCCCCAGGAGAAAGGTCCTGTTTTGTCCCTCCTCAGCTATCACCAGTCCAAGGCCGTGTCTGGGGTCATCAAATCTGGTGGTTGCCCCTAAGGGCCACAGAAGACTCTAAACTCCAGGATAAATGTCTGGTGGCTGACTGCAATGGCCAGCTTTAAGGTTGGTAAGAGCGGTTTCTCCAGCTGGGCCTGTTGCAGTAAAAGGACTCAGTTCCTCGGCTGGGGCCTGCCTTCCATCCCAGCCTTGTGGGTAGGGGTCCTTCAGATAGGCACCTGCTCTGTATCATCAGTACAAGCTCATGGTGGATGGACAGCCCTGGACATAAACCAGAGCCAGATGTGAGGTGCAGGTGTGGGAGCCCCAAGAGGCTGTCTAGCTACCCTACTTCCCTTTGTGGAGGCTGGCTGGCAGCCACTGTCAACGCAGCAGCTCCCAAAACACACACACAAAAACACAAATGCACAAGGCACGTTCCAGAACCACTTTAGGACAATATTTGCTCTGAACCAGAACCCTGTGGCTACAGCTGGCGTCACCTCCTGCCACCATGCATGTGTGGGTGGTGGGACATTCTTAGAGAACTGTCTTCCTGCTCTCATGCACATGGTTCTACTTCTGGCCCAGTGGCGTGGACAGCACAGTGGACAGGGCTCTGTACTCTGAACTTCTGTATGTGAAGTAGGAAGCGGTCCTGCAGGGCCCAGGTGGGACCCAGAGACCTGGGATCATCTATTACTTAAAGAGACACAGATTCCATTCTGGATGTCCCTGGCCTTGTTTCAGTGTTTCTGTCCCTGGGAGGTCTCACATGAGAGAAAGCTGTTGTGGTTCACCGGCGTCCCAATGTGCTCCTAGTGTGTCTATGTCATCACGGGTGTTGTGAGGATGGAGCCTGACATCCAGCGCTTTCCACTAAGCCAAACCCAAATCCTTGAGCTCTCAGGAAGCCCCTCTCTCCATGCCTCAGTTTCCCACTCTGTAAATGGAGACATTGCTATCACCTGCCACCTACTGAGAGTTCACAAGTACCATGAAGGGAAGAGGAAGAATGAACGTGGTGGGCTATGGAAGAGAGAAGGGTGTGTGTGTGCGTGTGTGAATTTGTTATGTACCTGTGTGATTGACTGAAGATGTGTCTGTATGCACATTTGAGTACAGATGTGAGTGTATGTAGTGCCTGTGACTCTGTGTATCTGGTGAGTGTGTTTGTGTATTCCAGGGTGAACCCATCTTGAACTTGTGGGTTTCAGTGAAAGCGCTAGTGTTTGAGTGTAAGATATTAGGGCGCATGCATATGAGTGTGGGTCAGCATGAATAATGGGTTATGGGGCATAGTCCTGATAAACTTCAGGGACCCCCTCCCTTCTCAAGGCTCCCATGCACCCTTCCTGGATGTGTGGCTTGTGTCTGTCTCTGAATGTACTGACAGAGCTCCTGTCCTGCCTCCAGCCCTATGGGGCACCATGTCGCAGGCCTCCTCTCCTCAGCCCCCTCTTTTCAGCTTCCCCTGAACTGTCAACCCTGCAAGACTCTGCCCTAATGCTCAGCTCACCATCTTCGATCTCCTTGGCATCCTCCTGCTTCCTGCCTGGGATGTGTTGGAGTGACTGGGTGTTCATTATTAAATCATAAATGAATTTATTTCAAAGCAATTCCTTGATATACATATAATTTTACCATTAATTAAAAACGAAAGAAATTTTCACACCAATGAGATGGACATGCTTGTTTCTTACATAAAGAATGAAATATGGCCTGAGTATTTGATATCACAGGCTGACATCTTCAGTGTTTTCTCATAGTTGTCCAATATTTTGATTTTCTGATGGTTAGTGCTGGGAACACTGATTTGAAAAAAGACATAGTACAAAGTCTCAGGAGAAAGTTTACAGCCATTTCAGAAATTGTTAGAAATTCTGTCCCCATCCTAACCCACCACTGTGCCTTCCTGGCCATGTGGCCAGATAGACGATATTCTCAAGCCCTCCCTTTCCTCAAGCGTTCTGTCACAGCGACAGGAAAGTGGCTAGCAAAGAGCTAGAAGGGGCAAAACCATCAACCCACCTACCCAGGCAGAATCGTCAGCATAACACCCGATCTGTCAGCAACCTTCAAGGCAGGAAGCTTTGGAGCCCTGACATTCAATAAATGCTCAACCAAAAGTGTCCTATGCAAGAAATCTCTTACTGTAAGATTGATGGTGGAAAAGGACATTTCAAGATGAGCAGAAACTAAGTTCATGGCCACCAAGCCAGCACTGCAGATGGATGAGAGGAGCAACACATACCTGAGAGAAAGAACAGTCTCAGTCACAGAGCTCAAGAAAGCATGAATATCACTAGAGAAAGGGCTGAACAAAGGAAAGCTACATAGGACTCCATTGTGCCCCACACACCAAAGCAGCAAACCCTTAATACTAACGGGAGGAGTAAAGAACTAACAATGATCCAACCAATCAAAAAAGAGCCAACAAAATTACAGAAATTAGCAAAGATCTCTCAATAATAACAATGGCTCCAACTTACCAATAAAGAGACATGGACTGGTTGGCTGGGTTAGAAACCCTGGCTCTAACTATCTGTTGGCTCCAAGAAACGTGCCTCCTTGGTAAAGATGCAGACTGAAGGCCAATGATGGAAGACCATCTATCAATGATGGAAGACCGTCTATCAATGATGGAAGACCATCTATCAAGCAAAAAAATGCTTCAAACAAGGAGCATAGCTAAGACACCTGACAAAACATACTTCAAATCAAAATCACTTAGAAGAGATAAATGGCCGGGCGGTGGTGGCACACACCTTTAATCCCAGCACTCGGGAGGCAGAGGCAGGTGGATCTCTGTGAGTTCAAAGCCAGCCTGGTCTACAGAGTGAGATCCAGGAAAGGTGCCAAAGCTACACAGAGAAACCCTGTCTAAAAAAAAAAAACAAAAAAAAAGGAAGCGATAAATGAAGCCACTATGCACTAATAAAGGGAACAATTGACCAATTGACCAAGAAGGCATAACAATTTTAAGCACATATACAAGTAAATACTACTGGACATAAAATGTCAAATAAGTTCTGAAGAAGTCACTGTGGCCAACTTCTGTACCCTGCTCTCATCTTTTGATTGGCCATCAAAACTAAATGCCAGTAAACAAACTTCTGCAGAGTTAAACTACACCACAGATCCAATGGACTTAAGAGCTATATATTCTCTCCAAAAGATACAGAATACATATTCTCAGCAATCTGTGGAACTTTCTCTGAAATAGATCACATTCAAGGCCAAAAATGAATTTTCACCAAATACAAAAGAATAAAAATAACTTCATGCATCTTCCTTATCTTTGTCTTCCACGGTAGCTGCATCCTCCTACATTCCCACCAGCTGGGCAGAAAGGTGCCAGTCATTTCACTCTGTTTTCTGTGTTGTGGCAGCAGTTGGTCATGTGAGTAAAATGGTGTCTCATTGTCCTTTTGAGGTGCATTTCCTGAGTTGCCAGAAATGCTGAGTGGTACTGAGTGATACTGGGTGATGCCAGGTGTTGAGTAATTATGAGTGATTGTGGATGATTCTGGGTGGTGATGCAGGGTGATATTGGTTGATGGTGAGGACCCTTTTATGTTCCTGTTGTTCACCTTTGCATCTGTTTTGAATAAATGTCTTTCAAGCCTCTTGCCTATTTTTAACTAGGGTGTTTTATTGTTGGGCTGTGGATATTTTGTGTGTTCTAGGCATTAGCTGCTTCTCATACACACATTTTTCAAATATTTTCCCATCCCAGAGGATTTCTCACTCTTATCCTTTGGCAGGGAGTAGGAGATGGCCCCAGAAGCAGTGGGAAAAACAGTCAATGTGTTTTTCTAATCTGTGGCATCCATGGACTAATGTGAGAAGAACTGACATCCAAAAACTATTGAATAATCCAACCCATGAAAAAAGTGGATCTCTCCACTGTTGTAAGTACTTATTTCCCCCTTAGTAATATTTAGTAGGAGGGTGCAGGAATTTTACATCTTCTGTAGATTTATCCCCAAGATTTTCATTGTTTGAGCTCATTATCAATTTCACTTTTATTTCAGTCTCTGATTACTCATCATTAATATTTAACTATCTCATTTATATAGAGCTGAACTAATTGGCACAAAGATCTTCATAATATTTTCTTGTTATCCTTTAACTGTCTACAGACCATAGAATTTTGTTACTTTCTTTTCTTGTTTCTATGTGGGTTTCTCTCTCTCTCTCTCTCTCTCTCTCTCTCTCTCTCTCTCTCTCTCTCTCTCTCTCTCTCTCAAACACACACAGTTGGTAGAGTATAGAGTATGACATTGGTGAAAGGAAATAACTAGAGAATAAAGTATTGAATATACAGAAGAGAATATCAAGTATGGAAAGTGGAGAATTATCTGGGCAGACTAGAGAATGGAATCTAGAGGACCTGGTTGTAGAGTGGAGCATGGAGACTAGATACTGGAGTATGGATGATGAATAATGGGATTAGAATATGGAAAATGAAGTATGGAAAAAGAAAAAACATGAAAAATAGAGTATAGTATGAAGAACAGAGAGAAAAGACAAAGAATGGAGTTTGGAATGTGAAAGATAAAGAATGGAGTACAGGAAATGACATGTAGTAAAATGAAAATGAAGTTGGAATATGAAGATTATTGTATGGGGAATATTTACAAAAAGTGGTTAAAGCATGAAAGGTAGTATATTAACAATGGAGAATAAAGTATAGAGTGCAGAGCACGGATAATGAAAAGTTAAATATGGTATGTGGAGAATAGAATTTGGGGAGTCAGTTAAGGGGGAAAATATGAGAATCTGAGTGTATACAATATTGACAAAATAGTATGGGGTGTGAAGAATGACAGTGGCATATGAAGGATGGACAAAGGATATGAAGATGAGTAATACAGTGGAACTTAGCATGGGAGATGAAAGGTAATCATACTGAGTAATGTATCAATGATGAAGCATGAAGTAGAGTGTAAATAATGGATGGATGATAGAATAGAATGTGTTGAGCATGGAGTACCAACAATGGTAAATATAGTATGGACAGTCCAGCTTGGGATACGGGGTGTGCAGACTACACTCTGGAATGGTGATGGGAGTGGGATAAGAGGAAGGGTTCTACAGAACAGAACAGAAGGTAGAATGGAGTTTGAGAACAGAGGATGAAGAATGCAGAAAAGAGTGGAGTGTGGAGCATGGATAATGGAGACCAAGTGAGGAGAATGGAGTATAAACATGAGAATTACCACGTATGGGAACAGAGGATGAGGTGAAGACAGAGGAGGATGAATGGAGCACAATATACTCAAAACAAAGTAAACAGACAGAAGTGTGTTAACAAACTATGGAGAGAGGAGAATGGAGAATGAATGAGAGAGTTTGGTCAATGGAACATGAGGTATAGAGGTGAGACTACAAGTGAGTAGCGTGAAGAATACAGGGGAGACCATGGAGAACTGAACATGATATAAGGACAGTATCATACACAGAAAGAAGTATGGGGGGAAAGCATGGAGTGAGGAGCAGAGAGAGAAGAAGTTGGTCATTGGCATGTGAAATGTGGAGAATATATGATGCGGAATGAAGTATGGAGTAAGAAAAAAAGAGTATGAAATGAGGAAATGAAGAGTGAAAAG
>CABHPQ010164969.1:0-26410 GCA_902168405.1 Peromyscus aztecus | reverse complement strand
AAAAAAAAAAGAAAATGACCACATCATCCCTTTATTTGGGGATATGCAGCTTGAGTCTTATCTATTTGCTTTGGTAGGGTGGACAGCTCCCCCTGGAAGTGAATTGAAGCATATGATGTTATTGCCTTTCTACCTTTTTATAGCACTGAATATTTATGTTCAGATCCACCCAATTCTGAGTTGATAAGCCAAGTTTACAGGAAAAAATCTGGTCCAGTATTCGCTCTTTAAGTAGTGTTTTAACGGAACACAGTCATGCCCATTCCCTGACACACAGTCTATACCCACTTATGTCCTTTAATTACAGAATGCTCTCCAATAACAACAAAACAAAAACAAACAAACAGGGATTTTAATATCTGGCCTTGTATAGATAGCAAAGCTCACTGAAACCTGCTGCATGGCACTTCTGTAGAGGGTTTAGATTTTTCTGCCGCTATTTCTATATTAGGGAAACACTTGCTGATTTACAGACTGCCTCGTCCCCCTCAGGGAACTCTATTTTATTTTTAATTTTTAGAAAAGTGTTTTCAGATATAACAAAATGCATACACTTCCTTGAAACTTCCAACTTTCAGTCCTAGATTTACTAACTAATAATTTATTCCCCCCCCCCTTTTTTTTTTGCTTTTTAAAAAATATTTAAAGGCCATAATCACTCACCACTAAATCTCCTCTGCTATCTATTCTGCAAAGTCACAGTATGTCATTTTAAGTGGTAAATTAGATTTGGAGAGAGTTGACTCATAAATACTTTGTGTGTGTTGCTGGGATGCAGAGCTGTATTTATTAGAAACAAAGAATCATGCTGCCAATAAATATCTCTGGACCGCCACACATACAGCAGCATATTTAAACAGCATGCTGTACTTCTTTCTAGAGACAGGATATTAACGGGTATGTTCGTCATCAACAAAGCAAAACACTCTGTTCTGTGAAGTGTAAAAAAATTGGAATTTGTGATCTCATCCACCACCAAGCTCAATAGTGGTGGGGGAAAAAAAAAAAAGCACTCAGTGCACAACAGACCTGCTCAGAGGTTGCTTGCCTACATGGTAACAATCCAGACTTAAACCTCCGTAAATATCCTTCCGCGCTTAGTCCGAAAATTCCTGACAGTGAAATAGGAGTTACATTCCATCATAGGATAAGAACTAGATAGGATAAAAACTAAAATCCTTCATGGATTCGGGAGAACAAAATCAATCACGTCGAAGAGAGCCAGCAGTAGGCAGAGTTCTAAATGTCCCCTTCTAAATTTCCCGTTCTGACCCCCGGGGAGGTTGCAGACGTGAGCCGGCAGCTCTGCAGAGACTGTGTTTCGGTGACCGTGGTTGACGAGAAATTTGCAGATGTAATTAAGGGGACAGATGTAATTAAGCTGACACTGAGCTCATCGAGGTAGAGACTATCTGAGTGGGCCAGATCTCATCACCAGAGCCCTTTAAAACAGGGTTCCTGCTGCTCTTTTTTATTACAGTTTGTGTGTGTGTGTGTGTGTGTGTGTGTGTGTGCGCGCGCGCGCGCGCGTGTGTTTTGTGTGACATGCATGAGCCATGGTGTACTAGCTGATGTCAAAAGACATCACATCAAACAGACCTCTGCTCCAAAGCAAAGCTCCTTACAGTTACCAGCCCTCACTCCTTTCCTGCTGTTCACTTTCCTTCGTTGAGCTGGTTACCAGGCATTGCCTCATCTACTCACTCTGTGATCGTCTGTATCTTTAACAGCTCGCTGTTAGGACCATAGCTTGTTTGCTGTCTTTCCCCAGAGCCCTGGATAGTCCTGCCTTCTCTGAGTTAGAGGGAAATGGTGAATAACTACATGTGTGGGCAATTAACTGTTCTTAACAAACAAATAGGATTAGGGACAGGTGTTTTCTTTGCCCACAGTTGTGGGTGACCGGGATCATGTAAGTCATAGTTATACTATAAGCTAAGCTAAGATGCCATCTTACCGGAGCTAACATTGATTGTTGGAGTAATAGTCACACCGGTCCTTACTCTAATGAATGTTCTTGTGTTGCTGCTCTGGTTAAAACTAGTTAATTATAGCAAGTGCTACTTTTAATTTACACAGATGATGTATTTTATATATACAACCACAAGAGGATACAGTGAGCAATCCAAACTAGTTAACCTACCTATCATATTACATACTTACCATTTTTGTGGTGAGAGCATGTAATCAACTCTTATCGGTTTTCAAGTATGTAGATAATATATTGTTGATAATAATGTTGTTGTAAGGATGACAGGCCCCAGAATATTGGTCTTACCTGAGATATTGTACCTTTTGACCAACATCTACCCATTTCTTTCATTTGATCCATGGGGAGGCGTGGAGCTTGTTCCATGGTATCATGGAGCTCTGAAATGGCCCTGGTACTGACTCCATGGGGACAGATGTGGCTCCTGATCCCATGAGTGTCATTCTGGATCTTTGGTCCTCTGAGAATGGCATGCTGAGGAACTGGCCTATTGCTAATCATGAGGAGCAGGCCTGGATTCTAGGTTTATTGGAGTCTAGAAATGTGGGGATCAGCCTGGAACTTGGGTGTTGCCTGATAAAGCTTCAGACTTCAGACCTACAACCTGGCCTGAAATGTGGATGTGGCAAGAGGTGGACCCATGGAGCATAGCCTGAGTCTTAGAAGTGGAATTTGGCCCTAAGAGTCCAAAGTTCCTAGGCAAGTGACTGGGGGAGGTGGTGCAACTAGCCCATTGTTAATAATTACAGGAAACAGAATTGATTCAGAAATTTGTAATATAGCTACCCATAAGGAAAGCCAGAGCGAGCCCACCTTAGTTAGAAATGATGGGTTAGTCTGGAGAGTATAACCAGATTGTGTATTTGGCCACGTTAGCTGTACTCTAAGATGGATCTAGAAAGTATGGTAGAATTTTTGAAAAGAAATTCTACATGTTATCAAATGCTATTGCACTGAAATAGCTAGCCTACATCTGCACTAACAATACAGCCTACAGAAGAGTTATTATTTTCATCAGAAAGAAAATGGGATGAAAACCAGGATGATGTCCCAATAATGAGACTTGATTCTTCACCCTGAAGTTGAATGGACAAACATGGAGTTGCTTTGGGCTATGGGAAAAAAAAAAACAAAAAACAAAAAACAAAAAAACAAAACTTCTCCTAAAGCAAGCTGGCAGTACACGCCCTTGGTTTCCAAAGTGTAGCTGAGGAGTGAGCGGTAGGAACCCAGCATCATTCCGATTCCTCATTTCTTCTCTCTTCTCCTCCCTTTCATTCCATCTCCTAGAAGCTGCTCCAGAGGGTCAATCCATGACCTGGAGTCTCTTCTGAAGGTGAACCCTCTCTTTCCTTCAACTCTAGCTGGACAAGCCCCAGGGAAGAATGCCACCTTCACCCTGCTGGGGTCAATAAAAACTTACACCGAGAAAATAGGTCATGCTGTGACACATGTGTGCCTGTGCACACATACCTCCCCCACACACACATACTAAATAAAAGAATAAGTAAATTGTTAAAAAATATGAATTTTGATCCCAAACATTTATAATTCCAAATGAGGAAATTCAAAAAAGACCAAAATATCTAAACTCTAAAACCTACACACATACTAAATAAAAGAATAAGTAAATTGTTAAAAAATATGAAAATTTATCAGCCATTGGTTAAATATGTGGTATTAATTGGGAGAAAGCCCATTTGTACAAGTGAAACCAAATAACTACTCCAAATCCTTTGGGAGGAGACTTCCTACTTACTCCCAATTTCTAGACAGTGAGGTTAGTCATTTCAGAGGCTCTTTAGCAGTGTATATTGTTTGATGTTCGGTCATAGATGCTGCAGTAGAGAGATGCTCACCAAGAATCTAAGCCTTCATTTTCCAAAGGAGCAGAGGGGTTCAGCCTTTTTGGAAAAGACTGACACCTGGCTAGCTCACTCCAGTCATTTTATTCAAACATATACAAGGTTAATTGGGGCTGGGAAAGGTTCCAACTATCAAAATCATCTTGCTCTTTCTGCCCATGAGAGCAGACAGCCCACACAAATCTCAGTCTCTTTTGATTAGGATGAGGCATAATCAAAAGTAAGAACTCCAGGTCTGCCAGGAGTGTCCTCGGACCAAGGTCGGTGCAGCTGCAAGCTCTCACGTAGTGCTAAGTGCAGACTCTCCAGAGAAACCATTCTTGAAGGTTTAAACAGCCTCAAAGCAATTTCTCAGCCTCTACTGATTAACCCAAACATAGCAAAGGCTTTGCTGATGAAACATTTCTCTCAAAGTCCGACAAAAAGGCTTTACTATACATTTCACTTAAAGCCAGACATAAAGGCTTTACTTTACATATCACTGCAAGTGTCTAGCTCCCTTCTTGATTTGTTTTTCTCTCATCAGTTTAGGGCTTGTGTCCTGTGCGCTGTGGCTCTCTGGAGAGTCTAACAGGTCTGTTTGGTAATATTGCCCTGAATGACCCATGTTGTGGTGCTTGCCAAATGCTGTTTGTTATACTGTTCTCCTTCGATATTGATTCATGGATACATATTCTACCCTTTCCATTTCTTGCTTCTAACTTGCTAGGCCATGGGAAATTGAAAGCAAAACAAGCCACACAACTGATCCTGTCAAAAATTGTTTATTAAAAAGAAGTTTCTAAAGTCTTTACGTGAGAAATAGTAGTATTATATACAAAATTAAAGTCCAAGGAATGTGATTCAATTTTCAGCTTGGCAAGGGCTAAGTTAATTAGATGTCTAATCCTGAACCAAGTGTTATTACAGCGTAACTAAATATGAAAGAACAGGGTTTTTTTTTCTTCCTCTAAAAGTAGAGGAATTACAAAAAAGACACTGAAGGCAGATATCCTGAGTTCTAATCCATCTAATCATGGTCCTGAGTTCCATAAAGCCGAAGTATATTTAAGAGAAAGTGAGAGGATGGAAGTTGCCGCGAGGATCTTTTCCAATGACATGATGTACATGGTGATTGTGACTCCATCAAAAATAGAAAGAAGACCCTTGCGTACAGTCACCAAGGTGACTTGAGTCAGGCATGCTTTTCAGGGTAAAATCTGAAAGAGATATGACAACTGCTTATCTCGTAACTAATGACACTGGCTCTAAAATCTTAAGCCCATGATGCTGAAGAGCTTGATTACCTACCATTTTCAAATGATATATGAATTTCAGAGTCAACAAGAATATTTTCTTAATTCTGAAATCTCATTGAAATAATGTCTTGACTTTAACAAATGAAATTGAACAGGCTGATGGTACCTTCTGTTATAATTTTTATTATATGTTTATTTTTGGTGCCAACTCAACTAACGGTACCTTTGAGACCAAGAACTGGTGTGGCGTGGTGTCTATGTTGGTGATAAACACATAAAAACTCTCTGAGATGGACTGGGTCCCAAAATCAGTGGGGACAAGAAAAAACATTATGTCCAAGGATTCAGAGTTTTTGATTCACAATCTAAAAATTGCAAATACCATGTTTCTGATGGAATGATCTTCATCATGGTAAGGTCACAGTTCAAGGACAAAGTTAGAGTTCTTCATGTCTCCTCTTCAGCTTGATCCAGATGCCATTATTTGGCCTAAGAATCAAATCTCCAGACAGGCCGAGTTCTTCTCTCTTCTGGTTAGATTCTACCCAGAACCGTCTCAGGATACAGGCAAGAACCGTCTTTTCCTCCATCACAGCAAACTTTTGACCTTTAAGTAAAAGTGAAGACCATCACTTGAAATATAGACACAACTCAAATTTGAGACACAAGAAGCTGTGACATAGTCATCACTTCCCAATCACATGGGCCAGAGGACCAAATCCCTGAGATGATTGCTAAAACTGAAGAGTTCTGAGCATCCTGTTTGCTCCCGCATGAGTCTGCTTAGCTGTGGCAGCCAGGGGATCTCCACTTTAGCAGTACCACGGACTCTCCCATCTACAGATCCCGTATCTATGGATTCAACTGACCATCAGTTAGAATAGATTTTAAAATTACATCTTTACTGAACATGTATATACTTTTGTCTCATTGTTCATCCCCTAAGCAATAAGAAAAATTATTTTTCATAGCATATACATTGTTCCTAGTATTACAGGAACCTGCAGATGATTTAAGGATACTGGAGGATATAAATATGTATTCACATGCAAATCCATGCCAGTTTTTAAGCAGGATTTCACATCTGTAGATGGCTATCTCTGAGAGCTCCTGGACCAACTCCGGGATTAGAAGGGGTATCAGAGGACACCTAGGGATGACTGACAGCCAGATGAATATGGTCTCATTTAAATTGAGAATTCTTAGATAGGATTAAAAAAATTTTTTTTAAAGATTTATTTATTTATTATGTATACAGCATGTATGACTGCAGGCCAGAAGAGGGCACCAGATCTCATTACAGATGGTTGGGAGCCACCATGTGGTTGCTGGGAATTGAACTCAGGACCTCTGGAAGAACAGTCAGTGCTCTTAACCTCTGAGCCATCTCTCCAGCCCCTTATTAAATCTGTGTGTGTGTATACCTGCAGTGGGAAAGAGGGGTGTGCACATAAATACAAGGCCCTGGTCTCCTAGATCTGGAATCCCTAGTGTCTATGAATCACCCAATGTGGGTGGGTGGTGCCAGGAACTGAACTCAAATCCCCATTAGGAGGAATATGGGCTCTTAACGGCTGCCAACCCTTCCAGATGGTTCTGTGTTGCTTCCTTCATTTACTCACTCCGGAGTAACCAGACGTGGCTCAGATCCACATATTTAGATGTACTCCCATTTCATTAATGTTTGCATTCATATAAGTAATAAAGAGCTGCAAATGCTAAAGCCAAATTGTTTATAATGCACGGGGTGTGCATTCATAAGTACGTGACTGGCAGTCAGGCAATGTCCTTTGTTTGGGTCTGCGATTCTTTCAAACAAAAAAAAATAAGTCTTATCATTTACATTTTTTTTCTATCACAATAACAAAGCTAAATCTCCAGTATTTTAGAACTCCAGAGGTAGCGAGGTAGCTCATTGGATAAGATGAAGGTGCTTATCATCAAGCCCGATGATCTGAGTTCGATCCCTGAGCCCCACATGGTGGAAGGTGAGAACCAACTTCCAAAAGTCATCCTCTTACATCCACACTCCAGCTATGGCATGCCCACACATACCACGAACACTAAATAATTAAATATCTACCATGAAACTGATTATACTTTATGTTATAGGCAGAATGATGTCTAAATCCAAAATTCCTATGCAGAAATCCTGACTCCCAATAATATATTCATTCTCTCTCTCTCTCTCTCTCTCTCTCTCTCTCTCTCTCCCTCTCCCTCCCTCCCTCCCTCCCTCCCTCCCTCTCTCTCTCCCTCTTTTCTTTACTCCCTCTCTCATTTGTTTATTTGAGACAGGATGTCACTGTGTAGCCGTGGCTGGCCTTGACCTCACAGAGATTCCTACCTGCCTCTGCCTCTGCCTCCTGAGTCTAAGCCGCCACACCAGGCAACTCCCAACATTTTATACTATGAATGTCCTTAGAGATAGGGCCTTTAAATAAAAAAATTAACACTGTGTGGTTACATTTAAATGAGACAAGTGAGGTCGTTATGGTGGGTCTCCTCAAAACAGGCCGAGACCATGACATTCAACACACGAGCACACCCAGAGAAAAGACCAAATGAAGACGCAGGAAGAGAAGGCTGCCACATATAAATCAAAAGAGAAACCTTGGAAGACCCTCCAACACCTTACCCTGCTGAATGGTGGAAGGTTTAGTTCCTATCATTTCAAGCCTTCTCTACTGTATTCTGTCTCAGAGATCCGCCCTTCCTGCCTTCCCACCACCAGGATCACAAGTGCACACAACAGCCAGCTGCTTTACACACACTTAGGGGCAGACTTGGGTTTTCACGCTCGCACAATACCCACTGAGCTGCCTTCCCAGTCCCTAGCAATGGCATTTTGAAACTAAAGTGGAAGAAAACGGAACCCATTTTAGTCTACGGCCTGTGAGTAACGTCACATCGTGCTTCAGCGATTCTTGTGAAAAATCTATCACGTGGGCCTGAAAGGCCAAACCCACTCGCATGGATACAAACCGATACAGTTTCTAGGTCCAGCTGAAAAGGGCACGTAGGCATAGGGATGGCGTCCTTGGGAATTCTCGGGGAAGAACCGCTCTGGCCGGAACTCCTCAGGATCTGGGAAGTGTTTGGGGTCCCGGTGCAATGCGTAAGGAATGATGACCGCTTCCGTGCCTTTTGCAATTTTGTAACCAGCTGTCAAGAGAGAATGATGTGTCAGGACACTCTGCCAGAGAGACATGAGAGATACAACCCCTGCTCCCTCCTGCTCTGATACCCACCGACTTCACAGTCTTCATTAAGACTCCGGGCAAATAAAGGGACAGAGGGGAAAATTCGGAGAGTCTCCTTAATGACACAATCCAGATATTTAAGCTTTTTCAGGTCTTCCAAGGTGACAGGGCGCAGGGACCTTCCTGGTTAAAATAAATGGATAAAATGAAAACAAAGCCCTACCTAGACTCAGGGAGGTGAGACATCACAGAGCACCATGGAGCCACAACACAGAAAGTCAAATGTCCACCAACAAAGCAGAATTTCTAACATCACGGATAATATGATAAAATGAAGCATTCAGGCAACGTAACAGAAAGCAGATAAGACAAGACCATCTGCCATTTTAATATGTTAGAGTCACATTACAAAGACCATGGCCCGATGTGATTCCAGTTATAGAAACAGGAAGTGAAAATGGTGGCTTCCGGGGGCGAGGCTAAGGGAAGAAAGATGAGTGACTGTGCAGCAGTACAGCCTTCCTTTGGGGTGCTGACCATATTTTAGAGATGATCGCGCTTGCTGTCGAGTAGAAACAAATCCTCCTGCTGTGCCCCCCATTGCCACTCTTACTTTGTCAGATGCAGTCACACGAAAGCACTCTCCCTTTACCCTCGTAACTCTCTCCACCTGTGCCCTGGGCTCCCCGACAGCATCCTCTTGGCATTGCTCAAAGGCACAGCCCGTGACTCTAGGCTGTAGGTACATATGTCTGTTTTACCTATTAAACAGTAGGACCATTGTGAATAGTGTCATGGATCTGTGTATCCTTAGCTTCTACTCTGGGATAGTTAGCTACATGTCAGGACACTTGTCAAATGCCTGCTGGGAAATTCACTTGGCCTTGTCAAGGAGACAGGTGCAGGCAGGGGTCCTACACCATGGCCTTCTGTTGATGACAATGGCATCCATCTTTGTGGGTCAAGAATGGCCACTGCTTCCAGGGACTTAGGGCCCCCAACAGAGCTAACAAAGGGGCCCAACGTACCAAACACATCATCCAGTTCCTTGTCCACTTTTCTCTGGACTTCTGGATAACATCCCAATAGGTATAAGGACCAGTTTATTGCCGCTGCTGTTGTATCATGACCCTGTAAAAATACAAGGGGGGGGGGGAGTGTTGGAACGTTTAAGAGCACAGTTCTGTCGGGGTGTGTGAGAGGGCAAAATTGAACTCCCCCTGTATCTACAGCTGCAGTATGACTGCAGAACCTAAACCATCCAGTGCAGCTGCTCACCTCAGTGAGAGACAAACATACTCAACAGCCTCTTAGCTGGGTGGGGTTGGCTTATTTCTGTAATCCCAGCCCTTGGGGAAGGCTGAGGCAGGAGGATTACTATACTGGTAAGGTTTTGTTGACACACCTGGGAAGAAACAGACTCCACTGAAGAATTGCCTCCATCAGACTGGCGTGAAAACATGTCTGTGGGGCCTTTTTCTTGATTAATGATTGGTGTGGAAGGGCCCCAGCCCACTGTGTGCTGTACCATCCCTAGGCACGTGGGCCTGGGCTATATAAGAAAGGTAGCTGAACATCAGTGGAGGCAAGCCAGTGAGCAGCACGCCTCGGTATTCTGTTTCAGGGTCCTGCTTTGAGTTCCTACCTTGGCTGGCTTCCTCTGCTGGTGCTGGACACTGAGAAATATTTGTGGGGTTCTAGGCATACTCTCTCCTAAAGAAATTGGCTAGTAGCCAATTTAGTACTTGGTGAGTCTCAGGCAAAATGCTAAGTATTTTGTAGAAATGAATCTTCATAACTCCAGGAAACGTTCATTACTACCATTCACATTTTAGAGATTAAAAAATAATAATAACATCCCCAAAGGAAGCGAAAGTAGGAAATGAACACAAAGTATGATGACAAAACAGAGACTGTAAATAGAATATTATTTTAAGGTATGTTACTTTGTTTATGTTGCATTTGTTTAACGGTGAAGCTGTGTTACTGTACCTGTCTAAAACACCTGATGGACTAATAAAGAGCTCCTAATGGCCAATAGCGAGGTGGGAGACAGAAATAGGCGGGGCTGGCAGGCAGAGAAGATAAATAGAAGGAGAAATCTGGGAGGAAGGAAAAAGAGGAAGCAGCCAGAGAAGGAGGAGGATTCCAGGGCCAACCACCCAGCTACATAGCAAGTCACAGAGTAAGAAATAATGATATTTTATACAGAAATAAAAGAAAAGGTAAAAGCCCAGAGGCAAAAGATAGATGGCATAATTTATGGCTAAGTTAAGCTGTCTAAAAACAAGCCAAGCTAAGGCCTGGCATGCATAATTAAGAATAAGCCTCCATGTGTGATTTATTTGGGAGCTGGGTGGCGGGCCCCCACAAAACAGCAAAAACAAACAACACTGTACCACCCTGCTCTGAAACTCTGGAGTGGCCTGTGGTAAGGAGTCAAGTCCCCATCGAGACATCCTGATGCTCCACCCTCTCCATATTTCAAGCATTCAACTCCTTCCTCCTTTCATCTCCTGGGGCGGCATCCCCATACACCTGCAATTGTACAAAGTGACTCTGGACTGCAGACAAGATCCAGATGCTGCTGCTCAGCTCTCTGCTGAGTCAGGTAAGGAAGCACTCTCCTAATGACTCAACGGCTTCTCTTGAATACACGGACATTCAAGCATGTGGGAGTTGTCTCCTGAGCTTCCTATGGATGAAGCAAGACATACAGCAGACTTGACAGAGGCACATTAGTGGGAAGAGGAGGGCTCATGATCTCAACAGTTTAATGGCTGAAACCTGCGGCCATGAGAGCCTGGAGTGAACAGCCCACATCACATCCAGCGCATAGAGGAAGCCTCAGTATAGTAATTGAACAGGATGGGCCTCCAAATCAATGCAACCAAGAACAACTTCAAGGGGAAATGATGGTTACTAGTGGGAATTAGATGTGTGGGTTTGCATATACACATATGTGCATATGTAAGCACATGGGAAAATAGAGATGTAAGATCTCAGTGCTTAATGTGAAATGCTGATGATAATATATATTTGCTGCATTGCTCATATGACTTCTATGATTCTCAATGTATTTTTTTTATTGTTTTTGGGTTTTTTGGAGACATGGTTTCTCTATGTATCCTTGGCTTTCCTGGAGCTCACTCTGTAGACAAGGCTGGTCATGTCCTCACCGTAATGGATTCTAACCCTCTAGAACCGTAAGGCAAAATAAACTCTTCCATACATTGCTCTTGATCATGGTATTTTATCACAGCCACAGAAAGTAACTCAGGCAAGGTAGTTAAGGTAGCTGCTTTGTTGGGGACTGAACGATAGCTTCACACATACGAGGCAAGTAATCTACCACTGACCTTCCCTGTCCCTGGCCAAAAAAAAAAAAAAAAAAAAAAAAGACATTTAAAACCACAGATTCAGTCTAGGTCTCTCTTTACAACACAGAGAAATCAGTTAGAGCTGGAATGATATGAGGTATTTTATTTAGGTCATTGGCACAGAATAAGAGCCCAGGTCTTCAGAACCTTAGTATAGCTGTGCTCTCTTGCATGGTAGAACCCTTCTCTGGAGAAGGATGATGAGGCAATCTATTTGCATATTTCTCCTTTTGTTGCCTGTGCTTTTGGAAGTCATCTTCAAGAAATCGGTTCCTAGACCAGACTTTAGGGAGCTTTCCCCATATTTTTCCTATTAGTTTCACAGTTTCATGTCTTACAGTTACCTCTTTAATACATTTTGAGTTAATTCTTGTTTAAAGGGTGGGACAAGGGTCAGTTTTGTCTGCCTGCCCGTGACTATCTAATTTTCCAGACACCATGTGATGTAGACTCTTCCCACTGTGTATTCTCAGTACTCTTGTCAAACATCAGATGATCACAAATGCATAATTATTTCCTGAATCTCTAATCTATCCCATTGGTCTGTATGTGTATTTTTATGCCATAGCCAAGCTTTGTAGTGTATTTTTAAAGTAACCAATATGACCCCTTCATTCTTTTTTGCTCAAGAATGTTTTGGCTTTTCAGTGTCTTGTGTGGTTTCATATGAATTTTAGGATTGGTTTTCCTATTCTCTGAGAAACATTATTAGGATCTTGATAAGAACCGTACAGAATATATAGATTGTACAACAGGGATGTGCATCAACAGGTAATTAGACTTTAAAACGGTAGGGCATGAACAATAAAATAGTATGCATTCTCTTTTTAAAAACTAGGAGATCCTGTTATCTGTGATAACATGGATGAATCTAGGGGGCATTATGGGAAGTAAAGTAAGCCAAGACAGAAAGAAAAGTAACTTATGATCTCATCAACATGGAGAAACTGAAAATAAATTCACTCATAGGCATTCAGAGTGGAAGGACAGTTACTAGAGGCTGTGGCTGGTGGCTGGTGGCTGGGGAGGACGGGAAGGAGAGATTCTCAAAAAGCGCAGAATCTCAGATGTAAACAGTGAATTATCATGATCTATTGCACAATGTGATGGGTTATAATTAGTTGCAATGTATTGTGTAGCATGTTCTCACTCCAGAATCAGTTAAGTATGTGAAGGTGATGGATGTGTTAATTAACATGAGGTGCACATTCCCTAAAGTGTATGTGTATCAAGGCATCACACTGGACTCCAGAAGCATAAACAGTGGTTATTTGCCAGTTAGAAATGAAATAAAAAAAAAAACTAAACAAAATCAGTAGTACGGGAAGTACATCCAGAGGGCTGGAGGCAGAGCAGTCAATGCAATGTGATGCTCAAGCACTCTAGGACCCTTTAGACTCCTGTGCATGTGTCCCTTTCCTCCACTCGGAGGCTGTTGCTACATCATAGGACTTTCTGAAACCTTAATTTTGCAACTCACATGTAGAAAGCGCCACCCTTTGCAATATTCCTATAACATTTAAAGCATATTTGCAAGAAGGGTTTTAAAGAGATATTAACATTCCAGAAATCCCATTAGAATCACAAACCGGTTAGATTCTCTTTGTCTAAAGCAACCCACAGCAGTAGCTAAGTACCAGACTCTAAAAGGACTGAAAAGGACCTGTTTGGGGAGGTTCAGAAAAACATGAAGGGACATAGGGAACTGAGGACAGTGTAGAGTTTCTTGTCTTTTTAGGAAAAGTCTGGGGGACCTTAAATTTTCTTAATAAAAAATAATGTGTCTATCATCACCCTGTTTTTAAATTTTATAATTTCTGAAGACATTATTAAAAGTTTCCAATTATACTAAGCTGCTTTAGTATTTGACTGGTTTTTAAAATCTCTGCTTGTGATTCTAACAATCATTGAAACTGGGGGTGTTTTAAATTACATGTATTTGTGTGTGTGTGTGTGTGTGTGTGTGTGTGTGTGTGTGTGTGTGTGTGTGTTCTACAGTATGGCACATATGTGGAGATCAAAGACCCAAAGGAGTTAGAGCTCTCCTTCCACCATGTTGGTTGTAGGGATACAACTCAGGTGGTCAAGCTTAACAGCAATCACTTTCATTAGCTGAGGCGCCTTGATGGTCCCATTTCTGTGGAGTTTTGTTTTGTTTTGTTTTTTAATTTTATTTTTATGTGGATTGGTGTTTTGCCTGCATGTATGTCTGTGTGAGGATACCAGATTCCCCGGAACCGAAGTTACAGACAGTTGCAGGCTGCCATGTGGGTGCTGGGACTTGAACCCGGTCCTCGACTCTTAACTGCTGCTGAGCCATCTCTCCAGCTCCCCCCCCCCCCCCCCCCCCATTTTTGTTTGCTTGTTTGTTGCCGTGGTGCTGGAGACAAGTCTTGTGTGTGTGTTAAGCAGGTGTCTCCACCACGGTAAAACCTGAGCTATGAAATGCTTCAATAGTGAAAATCACCTGGCGACAAAAATTACCTCAAACATGAAGGTGTCGACTTCCTCACGGATGTCTTCATGGCTTAACCTGCTGCCGTCCTCATCAGTCACACTCAAAAGCAAGTCAAGAAAGGCCTTGCGCTTACTCTTGGGGGGCTCAGAACCCCTGCCAGCACTCCTGTAGTCTTCCTCTGCCTTCATGTCATTGATCCGTTCAGCGATGACCTGCAGGATGTAAATAACGTTGAATACAAAATTCGCACTTCTGGTGAGGCTTACTGGTACATTTTCCTATGAATGAAATACGCTGGCTTCTTTAACTTATTTTCCCCCCAAACTTTTCCTGTTCTTCCTATTTCAGTGGCGCTTAGGCTCTTGTGAAAAAGCAACAGAGCCTTTGGTTAAGGCTGAGAATGTCATGTGGTGAAACTATTAAATACGAGTTTAATGTTAGGTCAAACCCATCATTTTCAAGTACTATTTTGGCAATCTTTCTAACATGGGAACAGAGTCGCTGTCTGCTAAACCGCCCCCTGGAGATGGGAGGGAACTAATGAGGAGAAGTCTAACTGGTAGAGAGGAGACAGCCACAGAATGCACTAATTCTCGATGCCTCTTGATGATTGCATCTGGTTACGGAGAAAGAACATAGCAAGTCAATGTGCCAATAGCTGATGAGCCAGTTCACCCTGCCTGCTTGCTCTTCACTGAGCCCAGAATGCCCTGCCCTCCGGTGCTCATGTGACTGGATCCCGTGCCACGTTCAGGTCTCAGGTGATAGCCACACAAGAGATCGTTCCATGCTCACACCTACCCTGGTCCCTAACACTCTCGGTGAGCCTGACTTTCCTTCATTTGTCCCCATGTCACCTATCACTGACATGCTTTGTATCTGCGCTTTAGTGTTTCCCCACAGTCTCAAGTACCACCATCCACTCGGCAGAGTCTGCCTTTGTGTCTTGATTCCCCTGCCCAGATTAAGAAAACTGGCAAGCATTCTAGAGTGTTCATTAGCTACGTCTGAATATCAACAACAAAAACAGTCCATACACCTGCTGTGCTCATGTATACTTTTTTTTCCTGTTGAGTCATTGGGTGACCCTCCTATGAAGACACTTAAATTAGTGTATTCTCAGAAATTTGGGAGCAAAATACTATGTTTTCTTTGTGGAATTTATAAGTGTTTATGTCTCAATATTTTTTTCCATTTTTTTGCAAAATGAATGGCACTGTCTATGAAGTCTGGACTTCATTACTTATTTTTACTGATGTTGATGTTGTTACATTTAGAGGGAAAATGTGATTATAAATGTGACTGTTTCTCCTCCTGAATCCTGGTGATTACACTGTGGGCAACTCAAGGCGGCATTTCATTCATTTAACCTCCACTGACTTAATCATGTGACCCATTGATGGCTTGTCCTTATCACAAAGAGGCAATCCACAATATATTTTAAGCAAAAATTACAGCAAAGAAAAGATACATTTCGGTGGGAAAATTTCACCACATTGCAATTTGTTCTATATTTTCAATTAAACCTTGCTTTTTGATAAACGTGTCTTCAACCAAAGATGAATATCCTATGTTTAAAACAAAACCCCTACCACCTGTTGGATTTTCAGTTTGCAAAGAAAATAGTACTATCAAATTAATATTCACTGAAGTATACTATGTGCTGCATTAGATGTCCTTTCATATGAGAGCTACTGCCTTCATGAAACGTTTCCCATGAGACTCATGCACAGATCTCTATCCCTTTCCTCTTCCACCCAGAATCCTGTTTGTTAATAAGTCCATAGAATGCTCTGTAATTTTGGTTATGGATAGCCTCCTCTCCTAGACTACTCTCCAGTACTGTAGGGAACATCCTTATCCAATTAATTTCTCTATTTCCAACACTGGGTGCAGCACATGACACCCAGCAAATATTTCACTGATGCCAGTTAAATATGTAACTTAAATATAATATTAATCTTTTTGGCATTACTATTCTATTTAACTTTTATGGAACAAATACTCTACTCCATGGCCCTACATTTGGGTATATTAAAAAAAAACATAAAAATCCTGGACTTAAGAATATTCTACTTTTGGTAATAGCTGCATAACATTGTGAAGTCATTTAACTCCACTTGATTCTATGCTTTGTATATTTTAATGTATGCACACAGTGACACACACAACTGTTGTAGAATATTATTTTAAGGTGTGTTACTTTTGTTTGTGTTGCATTTGTTTAACTCTGTGAAGCTGTGTTACCGTGCCTGTCTAAAACACCTGGTGGTCTAATAAAGAGCTGAATGGCCAATAGCAAGGCAGGAGAAAGGATAGGTGGGGCTGGCCGGCAGAGAGAATAGATAGAAGGAGAAATCCGGGAAGTAAAAAGAGATCAAGGAATCAGAGAAGGAGGAGGACTCCAGGGGCCAGCCACACAGCCACCCACCTACACAGTGAGCCAGGGAGTAAGAGTTAAGATTTACAGAACTAAGAGAATGGGAAAAGCCCAGAGGCAAAAGATAAACGGGTTAAGGAAAGCTAACAAGAAACAAAACAAGCTAATGTCAGGCATTTACAATTAAGTATAAGCCTCCATGTGTGATTTATTTGGGAGCTGGGTGGGTCCCTCCTCCCTAAAAGAGTAAAATACCAACAACAACACACGACTTACATTGTTGGTGAAAGTATGTAGAATCTTAAGTCCCCTTCTGTGTTCCCGTCCTTCTTTAAACATAAGGTACCAAAGGTCAAACCAAAACCAGGGCATCTTCATTCTACGATATATCATCTCACTCATCCTATAAACAAGATAACAGTACCTTTTATATCAGAAAGGTTATCCCCCGACCTTTGGAGCCTGGCCTTGATAACAGCAATAAATGAAATGATGCTGACTAGTGTTCAAGGCTAATAGAGATCCAGGTCTAATGCTACATGGTGGAACAAGAGACTACTAGACATAGCATGGAGCTTAAGCAATAATGGTTGTATTAGGGAAATGAATCCACTATGAAACCTGCAGAGGGCGCTGGGCCAGTGCTTTTGTTTCTACAGTGCAAGTTCACAACTTCCCAGGAATGTTGGAGCATTTATGCCAAAGGTTTAGATGAAGTCTGCCTCTCAGCTCTATGCTCTTACTCCACCACTCTTCTGAAGACATTAAAAACTCTGGGGCCAGTGAGATGGCTCAGCAAGTAAAGAAACCTGCTACCAGGCCTGACCATCTGAGTTCCAGCCCTGGGACACACACGGAAGAAGGGAAGAACCAATGTCTACAAGCTGTTCTGTTTCCGAATGGGCGCCGTTGGGGCATGCACACCCACACTCATGCATGCACACACAAAACAAGCAAATATAATTTAGAAACATAAGTGTGGTCTTTTACAAGAAATGGCATATTAAGTAGCAATCTGTCATGGAGCTGCTTCCAGCATCTGCCTCTCATTTCACGTGACAGGGCAGACAGACCTCTGCTCAGTCTCCCTCAGGACAGTCTAAGTGACAGTTCTTTGAAGGGACCTTTCCTGGACACTATATTCTAGAACATATCCATGTTTTGCAATCTGGTAACAACTTGATCCTTTCTTTGTCAACAACTGTTAAAATTCCTAAATTTCTATTTCTTGGTTCAATGGCCATCTCCCATACTACTCTGTGGTCTGTGTCAATTTGAAGCTACTTAGTAACTAACTATATGATGACTGGCTGATCATAGACATCAGTAAACACTTGTTAGGATGAAATTGAGCGATAAATTAAGATTGTATAAATCAAATCAAATCCTAGCTCCACCTCTTAGTAGGTGAATAACTCCACATACTTTTAAAGTTAATAAAAGGCTGCCTCAATTGCAAAATCAGCACCTACTCAATGCAGAAGCTATGGAAGAAAATAAATGGTATTTTAAAATTCCAAATTAAAAAAGCACACAGAACAGTGGTAATAATCACTGCTAGCACTGTAGTATCGATCTAGAGCAATAGTTCTCAACCTTCCTGATGCTCCAACCCTTTAATACAGTTCCTCATGTTGTGGTGACCCCACCCATAAAATTATTTTGTTGCTACTTCATATCTATAACTTTGCTGTTATTATGAACTGTAATGTAAATATCTGACATGCAGGGTATCTGACATATGACCCATGTAAAAGGGTTGTTTGACCCCCAAAGGGGTCACAACCCACAGGTTGAGAACTGTTATAGAGTGTTCCTAACTGATCCATAGAAACAGTTGACAGGCCATTAGGATTGTTTATAACTTTCTTTTGTCACTTGGCATCAGGGTGCAATTAGAGATTTTTAAATTTCTGTAGCACTCAGATATACCATAATTTAAATTCATAACAATTACCTGTTGCTAAAGCTGATGCCTATATTATGAAGTGACTCTTTCGTTTAAAATTTCACTTCAAACACAATCAAAATACCACATAGACGGATGTGATTAGCAATGGTTTCAAAGCCCAAATCAATAGCAATTTTAAAGAAAATTGCTCTCTCTCTCTCTTTCTCTCTCTTTCTCTCTTGCACACACGTGCATGCACACACACACACACACACACACACACACACACACACTTACCTGTACACTGTACGGACATACTCAGAATCATCATTACTTTGAGCTCCAATGTTCTTCCCCATGGCTGTTTCTGCAAACACAGATAGGAGCAACAGTTTACTGCACAGCCAGCTGTGTTTGCTGTGTGGCCGGGGACACTGAGAGACAGGTGAAGCCTGTTCTGTTGTCTTCTATTTGCTCTTCTTTTCCCTCCTGCACCTCCTACTTACAGTTCCTGTCATCCTTTCCCCTGGACCTTCCAGGCAAGGTGACATGGTGACTGCTTGGGTCATCCCCCTAGGAATGGCTGCGGCTTCTTGGGAAGAGTCTTATAATACCACCACCCTGAAGGATCCTTTCCAATCAATCCCTCATTTGTCCTATCCTTGGAATCTTATATTCTATTTAGGCCATTTAATTTTCAGGGCATAAACCAATCAGACTTACCACAGATTATATCCAAAGCACAAAGAGTGATGTGAAAAAAGCAGTTAAAGGCTCCTTGGTTGACATGGTTTTCAAGCTTATCGACCAATATATTGGCTTGCTCGTTCATGACATCTAAGAAATCCTCCAGAATCGTAAAGTGGAATGTGGGCGTTAACATTTTCCTCCTGGAGCGCCATTTGTTCCCAGTACTGCAAGCAGGACAGACACATCATAATAAATTAGAGAGCAATAAAGCCACAGCGCAGCAGCCATGAGCCCCGCCCAGTCAACGTAATTCTGAAACAGCCTCGACCACCACATCGCAATGATCTCATTCGAATGAGAAAGGCATACGATGGTCTCAGTTATTCCCCACGGTGTCGATATCTGGAACTCGTTCTATGATCATAGTTAAAATTACTTTCATAAAATAGAAAATGTTGAGGACATTTTGTCCATTTCTGAGATGAATTTCTGAAAATCAGCCCTCCCTAAGCCTGTCTTCAGACACCCATATGCTCTGTGACTCAACCTTACTGTCCACTGTTGGAATCCTGAAACAGAGTTTACTAAATGCCTGTTCCTGAGCCCTTTCTTGGGGAAGAGGCTGATTTCCAGGTGCCAGATCAAGGCTGATTTATGTCCTTACCTGCGGCTGCCTGGCTGCCCACTACCTTTTTAAGGCTACTGCAGACCTCTTAATTCTTCGAGTGCTTTTCACACTTACAAACTCATAACTGGTCACAGGCATGCCTGGCTAGGAACTGTCTATCAACACAGCTGGAGGCTACCAGATATCTGGGCGGTTGTCTATCAAAAACATTAGACAGTGCCTTACCTAGTGAGAAGTCCTAGTCCCAGCCATGGCTGTAAGAACTTGTACATATATGACTTATCAATTTGCTTCGAACTGGTCAAAATTACCTTAAGAAGAGATTTTAAAAAAATTGAGGGATTTAGACATCAAAACAACCACAGTTATAAGAACATTAGATTAAGTCTGCTTTTCAGATCAATATTTTATCAACATTTATTATTCTCTGTGGTTCATTTAGTTCTCATTCCTAAAAGAAATCTGCTCAGAGTTTCAAGCGTGCAAATAAATTGTCATCCAAGCTTGGGGACTAAACGGAGCTGAGGAAAGTGAAAAGGTGAATCCCTTGATTGTCTTTGGCTTTTCTGTTCACTGTGGGGAGTTCTTTGTCTCCTGAATTTAAACTTATTCACAGCACTTAAGCACTTTTCTTAAAGGAACTGGAGCTAAGGCATCATTAAAATCAATTTATGATCTTTAAACATTAGTCAGAAATATTGCCCCTGGTACCCTGACCATGAGACCCTTGATTCAGAAACTTGGGGGGGAAAAAAATTTCACTCTTTGGAACCAAATCAGACTAGCTACACAGTTTCATCAAGAGAAAAAATGGAATTTACAAAAAAACAAAAACAAAACCCCACCTCCTATTGAACCGCATATATAACCACATATATTTCCTGGGCCCAATCCTCCATCCTTTTCAGCCCCCTTTGCCCTGCTAGTCCATCCAGAGCTAAAGACTTGTCTTCACCTGAAAACAGTGGTTTTGCCACAACCATGGATGTGAAGGGTGGGCATGGTGTCTCTCTGTGGATGCAAATTTAAAAGCTTTTTAAAGTCTGTTTAATCACCTTTTTTAAAAAAAGGTAACCATTGAAAAGGAGACTTAGAAACTGTGGCTCAACAACTTGCCAGCACCCTGATTAATAAATAGACCAGCCAAACCCCACAAGAGCTGAAAATAATGTCCCTGATACGAATCAAATTCTGGCAGTAGCCTCGTGGTTGCCTACTCCGCCAAATGCCCTCTCCTGCCGTGGTCTCTTGAAACAACCATGATACTGTGACTGATGTAAAGGTTTGTTTGTTTGTTTGTTTGTTTGTTTGACTATTCCTTTACACCTTGATGATATAGAAAAACTGGCCTTTTCAGTGCTCATTCTCAATTATCTAACACCTGTGTCTCAGTTTCATTACCCCCACCTCTGCCAATGGTGGGCAAATAAGGCAATCCACCCTACTGAACACAAATTTCCTCAGACATATATTTCATTATATGGAGGATCTCTTACTAGCTTCCCCTACTAAAGACACAAATCTAATTGTTTTATACGATTTATGAGCTTCACGATAAAACTTCCATTTACTGCTTGCTCCAGACAAACTTCAGCTAACTGTTCCATAAAATTATCTTGGATATATTGTCACTAATTCTTTCATCAAATCTCATCAATTACAAGTGTCTCCCCTGCACCGCCCAAAAAAGATAATGTTAAATTCTCTTCAACAGCTCTTAGGCAATGTCACTTGGCCCGAGCCTTCCTTGGAAACTCCCAATATAGCTCTGTCTCACCCTTTTGTGTCTCTTAAAGAGGACACTGACTTAAACTCACCTTGGATGACCACAGCTAGTAGCCCAAGCCTTAGAACACCAACCCACTTCCTTGTCAATGATCAGATTTACTCCTATTTATTTATCTCCGATACTCCTCTTCCCTTTACAGCAGCCATTGGACAACTAACCCCCACTGCAGTCACTTTAGGATGGTTATTTTTTCCCAATACACCTCAACAAAAACACCATTGCCCCAAACCAACAAAAGAATAACTATCACTCAACGGAGCTGAACCCAAACCATCCATCCCTTCCATGTCTCAAAACAACTTTCACTTTCTGCTATAGCCCTCAGAAGAATAGAAAATAACATTTACAGGGTTGGGGGACAACCTTCTATTCACCTCCTTTCCTATAAAGACTTCATATACAATTATATGACTTCCCATACAGGCCTTTTCTCTCATAAATACTCATCGTATTTCTCATGCACTGACCATTTTATCAGACTGAGTCAACAAATCAGACAAAAGGGACCAATGCTTAGCGCTATGATGCTGGGATATGGCACTCTCTTATAAACTCTATAGGAACTACCACCCAATGGGCACAACTTTAGGCTGCCTTTTCTGCTTCCTGACAACTCCCTGATGAACCTGTCCATCTCCTAAGAGATTCTCACTGTGTGGCTCAAGCCATTCCACTTTTATTTCAAGCCACCTTGGTTCATACCTTAGACTCCTTCTTGTCATCACTATCTGAAGCCCCCTTCTAGACAAACTCAACATGTTCTTATTCAATCCATGCAGGAGTGCCCGGCCCCTCACAGAAGAAAACCAAATTGCTGACACCTATTTGTGTCTTTTCTTCAACAGACTCCTGCTTTCCATTCCTTCTTTTACCAAGGAGCTAAAGCTTTACAAAAATAATTGCAGTTATCACAGATACAGGTTCAGAAAATCATCTAGTCCCATACCAACTGTCAGTTATTGGGTACCACCACACCAAGAGGAGTTAACTCCCATGGTTTTCATCCTAATGATTTTGGCCAATAAATATAACTCACATACATTTCTTTGTTCTTTTCAATTTGTTCACATTGGCATTGATACTTTTTCAGGTTTTATATTACTACAAAACCCCATGAATCTGTTAGAACTATTTCCAGATACTTATTACCTGCTTTCTCTGTAATGGGGTCCCTAAACAAATTAAAACAGTTAATATCCTACTGGTGCTCCTAAAACTTTTATCTCATTTTGCCAGCTTTGGAAATGTATGTCTGCCGTGGCATTCCATACAACTGCCAAGGATAAGCCATAATTAAATGAACCCAATTATTATTCAAAACTCACATATAAAAATGAAAGCTGGGACTAAAGGATTTCTGTATTTCTCAGTTTCCCTCCCTGACATCTGTGGGAAAATATCATTAAGAAGCAAGAAGTTTTATTTAAAAAACAAAGTAAGCCAGGTGGTGGTGGCACACACCTTTAATCCCAGCACTTTAGAGGCAGAGGTAGATGGATCTCTGTGAGTTTGGGGCCTGCCTGGTCTACAGAGAGTTCCAGAACAACCAGGACTGTTACACAGAGAAACTTTGGAGAGAGAGAGAGAGAGAGAGAGAGAGAGAGAGAGAGAGAGAGAGAGAGAGCGCAAAACAACAAAACCCACATGGTTTTATATAAACTCCCTCAAGAACTCATCAAATAGTTACATCCTATTCCACCCATTAATTGGAGCTATGGCTCCATGTCTTTGCTTTCTCCTACCAGACCATCTCTAGTCCTCAGTATGACTGGGAAAAGCCATGGCCTGGCACCAGAAGACAACCTGACTGCAGAAGAGGGCCCCTCTCCTGAGTTTAAAAGTCATTCCACCTTTTCCAAGAATCACTAAAACTATAGTAATGCTAATTCATGCCATTCCTCCAACATACTCCGCTACTACCAACCCCACATCAATGACCACTTTGATTGATGTGCCCCTTAATTAATACAACTGAGGGAGTAGGATATAGGAATAATTTTTCTGAGAATGTTGCCTGTAGCTTGTGGTTACAAATCAAACTTCCACCCCATCTGTAACAAGTTAATACTGTGACTGGAGATCATTTATGACTATGTTTTCATTCTGCTTACATGCTGTGTATTCAGTGTTCCATATGTTTAGAATGAATGGACCTTTATGAAAAACAAAAGAATCAATCTTACTCTACTTTGGATTCCCAGTGTAATTAACTCTGATAAGCTTAACCGAATGCATTCTTGAATGTACTACTATATTCCCTATTTTTTTGTAACCTGCTCATGCCTCTGACTCAGAACAATTTATGTGTGCCTAAGAATAGTAACTAGACCTAAAACCATTCCCTGAAAACAGCAAGATATTGAGAGCGACACATACACACAGACACATACCCCCACACACCTAAACACACACACACACACACACACACACACCTCACACATACAACCCTCACACATACACACATATATCACACACCCTCACACACACCTACACACACACACAACCCCCACACATACACACACACCTCACCCTCATACACACCTGCACACACATGCACACACAATGTTGAAAGAAGCATGTGGGCAGACATTGATAATATCTGGTTGTGACTTTATGTGCTATTCTGAGTCAGAAGGGTTAGAAAGACAATTTTTCACTCTAGGACAATCCTATAAAAGATGACTAAGATAAAAGTTCCTCATTCCTTCTCAGTACCATATTCACTGTACTGTTTAATAAATGGAGAGAATAGCCTCTATGGTAGTCTGAATGAAAATGGCATACAAATGTGCTCATATATTTGAGTACTTGGTCTCCTGTTGGTAGAACTGTTTGAGAAGGATTAGAAGGTGTAGCCTTGTTGAATGAGGTGTGCCAGTGAAGTTCAGCTTTAAGGTTTCAAAAGCCCGTATCATATCCAGTTAGTTCTCTGCCCGATTCTTGTGGAGTGAGACGTGAGCTCTCAGCTACTGTTCTTGCACCATGCCTGCTTGCCTGCTGCTTCCCTGCCATGATAGTCACGGACTCTAACCCTCTGGAACCGTGAGCCCCAAATTACAATCTTTCTCTTATGCTTGATCTTGGCCATGGTGTTTCATCACAAGCAGGAGAACTAAATAATTAATACAGCCTCTGTTCCAGACATCAGGTCAGAACACTCCAGGCTTGCTATGGGGCAAACAACTCCAAGGCTTAGTTTCTTTTCCTTATGCTCCACATCCCCAGCACAGTAATATATTTATCACTGATATAATATGAGACCCTGAAAACACCCCTATTTTATTAGTCATGAATTCTGAACTCTTAAAACTGCCTGGTACACCAGGCTTGGTGCGGGGCCGCTGCACTAGCTGTTCCGGAGGCTGAGGAAGGAGAGCTACAGACAAGTTGAAGGGTAGCCTGGAACTACAGGATGAGTTCAAAGCCACCTTGGGCCACTCAGTGTCTCACAATTAGAAAACAGAAAAAGGAGTAGACCTTAATGGAAGAACATGACATGCAGCGGCCTTAGATTTAATCTCCAACACAAAACAAAACACTAAAAACCCAAAACAACAACAGAAATCTCTCAGAAGACTTCTTTCAAAAGGAGAACAAGTATATTGAGACCTAGTGAGGAATACATGTAGCTCTGGGGAGTTATTCTCCCAGGAATGCAACTGAATTTCAGTAAGAAATCACTGAATGGCCTGCACAGTGCCTCCTGAACAAAACACTCTGCGGATGGAGTGTAATGAAATTTGAAGCTGTATTTGTTCCTTGTGTCCTGATGAACTTCTTACATCTTAGCCTATAGAGCGCACTATCCACTGTAATAGTAAATACCCACCTCCACATTCTCTGCCTTATAAAGGGCCACCATAGGCACTGGTCCAATCCAAAGTTTAATGATTGGCAGGGGTCGAAATTCTTCTGTGTACTCAATTAACTGCTGGAAAAAGTCTGGAAGAAAAAAAATATTTTGTCCTAAATTCAATGGAGACAAGAATTTATTCATTGAGTTGTACAAAGGTTCATTAACTCCTTTCAACAAATATATGAGGTATGTGATATATCACCATTAAAGGAAACTGGGAGAGGATGTGAGCACCCATGAGGTTTGCAACATTCCTGTATCTGTAAGGTTATTTAAAAATATTATCTCTCCTTTAAATAAATACAACAATGATGTAAGTTATCGTAAGATAATTGTTAGGATTTGGTGTGGTAAATGCACATGCTTAATAAATCAGTAGCCAATGCCATGGAGCCGGAAAATGGTAGAACCTGGCTTTGTCCTAAGACCCCAGAACCTGACATCTGAACCACACTTGGAAAAGAAACTCCAAATGCTTCTTAGATAAAAACCATTGTTGAAACTGCAGGGAAAGACCTTGGAAGATGGTTCAGCCAGTAAAGTTATCCGCTACCACCAAGCCTGACAACCTGAGTTTGATCCCTGGGATCTACTTGGTGGGAGGAAAGAGCTGACTGCAGGTAGATGACCTTTGACCTCCACACATGCACTGTGGTACGCACACCTACACAAACACACACAGTAAATTAGTAAATAAATAATTTAAATTAAGAAATTGCTTCAAACTTTCAAAAATTGGAGCTGGAGAGATGGATCAGTGGGTAAAAGCACTTTCTGGTCTTCCTGAGGACCCAAGTTCAATTCCCACCACTCACAGAAGACTACCTTAAATCCAGCTGCAAGGGATCTAACATCCTTTCCTGGCCTCCACAGGCACCCACACATATGTGTCATACATTCACACAGATACACACATATACATACATATATGTGTATATATGTATTGCAATATTTTTTAAATTGTGGGCTCTATCAACTCATTGGTTTCAGAGCATTCTGATACACACATATACATACATATATGTGTATATATGTATTAAAA
>CABHPQ010164967.1:0-40537 GCA_902168405.1 Peromyscus aztecus | reverse complement strand
GGGGGGCCTTCCTGCAGGAGTTTGCCTGCTGGCTGGCAACTGGGACAGAGTTTGGTGGGTTTCCTGGGACTGGTTGTGTTCCAGGGATGGGTCCTAGGGGCCCCAAACTTGGTCCTTTGCTAGAGCAGCAAGTATTCCTAATTCTGGAGCCATCTCACCACTTCCTCATCTTCTGTTTCTTGAGATGGGATTTTGCTTTGTTTAGGATGGCTTAGACCTTCTGGGCTCAAGTGCTCAGGCATGTGCCACAGCACCCAGGATTCATACATTTTGTTTTACACAGTTATCTATTTTTTTGTTTTTCTTTGAGACAGAGTTTCTCTGTGTTGTTTTGGTGCCTGTCCTGGATCTTGCTGTATAGACCAGGCTGGCCTCGAACTCACAGATATCTGCCTGGCTCTGCCACCCGAGTGCTGGGATTAAAAGTGTGCACCACCACTGCCCGACCACAGTTATCTCTTTAATAATAGATGAGTATTTTATACTATGGACACATGATGGGCTGTTCAGTTTCTCTGCTGATGGATTTTATAAATTATTGGTTTGTCATGAATTATGTTGCTATGTACATTCACGTACAACTCTTTGTGTGTATGTTTATGAGTTTTTTAGATAAATATCTAGTGATGAAGTGAGATGCCTGGGTTGTAGCAGTGCTTGTTTGACTTATGAGAAATTATCAAACTTTCCTCTAGAGTGGTTGTACCAGGTCCATATTCATAGCACCATGAGTGTTCTAGTCATTCCCATGCTCACAACACTTGGTATTGTCAGTCTTTTCAAACATAGCTGTTTGTCAACAATCTCTTCCTGAGGACCTTTCTGTTTACACTTGTAGAAATAGCTCACTCACGTTATGCCCATTGCATTGCGTGCTCTTTCAGCCTCTAATCGTCTCCATCTTCTCTCTGCTTCAGGTCACTGTTTCCTGACCTGCAGGATGTGAGAATCACCGGGAATTTTCCAAAATACCCAAGCCCAAGTCTCGTGAACATACTGCCTCTTCTTCCCCAGGAATGGAGTATAGGTTTATGCAAGTTGAAATATTCCCACAATGATGTATAACCCTAGCTAAAAGCCATGGCCCAGCTTCTACCTACTCCAGCAGGTGGCCTCTATCTTGTCCACTGTCACAGTTTCTCTTCCTATTGCTGTGCTAACACAGAAAAGCAACTTAAGGGTTTATTCAGGCTCACAGTTTAGACCCTTATGGTGGGAGTTAAGGTGGCAGGAGCTTGAAGCACTGGGTCAAGTCACATCCACATCAGGAAGCAGAGAGTGATGAATGTACGCTGTTCCTCAGCTCTGTCTCTCCACCTACACAGTGCAGGGCACACTGCTCAGGGAACAGTCCCCTTTCAAGTTAGTTGATCTTCCCACATCAATTCCTGTAGCCAAGACAATCCCTCACAGACATTCTCAAAGGTAGCCTTCTCAGATGATCTCACAGGTGTGCTTGGAGGCCGTCTCCTAGGTGACTCTAGATTCTCTCAGGTGACAGTTAACACTGACCACAACAACTGCTCAAAAATAGCATTGGGGAGGTTTAAAGTTATCAGTGTTTGCATTCCCTTGCAGACCAACTCAATTAGAAGTTGTGAATGGGGCCCGAGCATATCTAACAGATTTCTCAATGGTTCCATCATGTAGCCATATGTTCTGTTCTCCATTGGATTTCTCTGTAAACTACTTCTTCAGCAGGGGATCAAACACAGAGCCTCACCCTCCTGGGCAAGTACTGTCACCGAGCTGTCCCCTCAGCCCTTATTTCTCTGTCTTCTTGAGGTATTTGTCCCTTTCAAATTTGGTGTTGTTCTTTTTTTCCTGTATCTTCTGTCTTAGAGATTTATGTTCCCTAGAGGAAGGGCCCCATTTGAGAAGATACAGAATTTCTGTACTTTTCATGAATATATAAATTGGTCACCAGGAAAACATTGTCTACCATGCACAGTTGTGTCCTTCCTGAATTTAATGTCTTCACTTGAATGCTCTAGTGTTTGGTCTATGTGAAGTTGCTTTTGATGAAGGGTGACCACAGTGAAAGTAATGGAGAAATCCTGCTGCTTATTGTCTATTTTTAGGTATAGCTTGGGACATAGGGTAGAGAGACAGGGATGTGTAGGGAGACACATCTAATAAGAATTGGGAATTGGGAGTGGTGCAGAAGTGAGAACATGCTTGACATACAATGTATGCATGCATGAGAAATAAAAAAATACATTAAGGGAGCCTTTGTGGTGCTCATGCCTTTAATCTCAGCCCTCAGGAGACAAAGGTAGACAGATCTTTGTGAGTTTAAAGCCAGTCTGGTCTACATAGTAAATTCCAAGTCAGCCAGAGCTGACTACTCTGGTAGCTCCATAGGGATACATAGGAGCTACATACATACTGTGTTTCAAAAACAAACAAACAAACACACATAAAATAAATGTAAAACCAAGAAATCAGTATGCCAAGGGTGATGAGCCTATTCACATGAGTATGTATTTGGAGGCATGTACCACATCTCTGTGCTCCTTTTTTGATTTCCAGAAGTCTGTCAGTTCAAAGCCACCAGGCCTGCTTTTCTGGACACCTTCCTGGTAGATGTTAGAGATGTTGTCTTTGTGTCTGCACTCTGCTTTGGCAATGGCCTGTGGATGGTAGAGCTTTTCTAGCTGCCTTGAGTGGGTTTTCTGGAAAAAGGCTCAGAGAGGGGCTCAGGTGTAAAGCCACAACGAACAGAGACCCTGATGCCACAGCTGGGCAAGCATGACAGTTATCAGATGTGTAGATTTCCCATGAACTACTGGCTCCAGGTGTGATCTTCCTGTGTATGGTGGCTTTACATCGGATTTTAAAGAGATGGGAATGGCCATTTCCTGATTTTCCTTTGTTTTTGTTTTTTTTTGCATAAACACTTAGGTGACTTCCAAGGTTATGGGAATTCAAGTCAGGACTTGGAGTTGGAGGAGGAACAAACGTGCTTTGAATAGGTCAATTTAAAACAAGCCATGGTTAGGAAAGGTAAGGAGTGGACAGTTTTGATGTCTCTCTTTTAGCTAAATTTCAATTCCAAGAAAGGTTGGGTTTCCTGTAGGCTCCAGAACACATTTTTCCTTCTATGGGCAGTGAAGGAATGGCTTCAGCTTGGAGGTGTGTGTGTGTGTGTGTGTGTGTGTGTGTGTGTGTGTGTGTGTGTCCTCATGTCCAGGGTACGGAGATCTCCTAGTGAAGGAGAGAATCTGGGAATGCATCCTTTATGTACCCAGCAGGATAGACTGTAGTCACTTACTTTTTATTTCTGATTAATTAATCTGTGGCTTTTGGTTGAAGTTGGTGGTTTGGGTTGCTGGGCATTGAAGTCCAGGACGGAATATGTGACTTCATCCACCTGAAAGTATTAGGGTTGATGTGTGACATCAGTTCCACAGGTTAGAGCCTCACCTTGCTGGTGATCTGGCACCACTGTGCTGTGGCCTCTGTGCACAGTGAGCTGTGGGAGAGGACTTCTGTCACTCACTGTCTGACAGCCTGATATGTGATCACTGAGGAGACAGGTTGATACCATGGAACAGGGTGAGACAGCAATGGGAACATAGCCGGAATCAACAGAAACATCTAAACATGGTCATGCTTCACTGCAGAAATTTTAAACATTTTAAATGTCATTTGCAGCAGATCTCAAAGAGGTTAAAGGATCATAATATTTATATCCATGCTGTGTATAAAAACTTAATTCCTAGTTATCTGATAGAGACACAAACATGAAATTATATACAGGAATTTAGATGAAGCCTTTTTCTAGAATTAGTACTGTGTATGACCATTAATATCATTACAAAAAGTTTAATATATAAATATATATATTAATTTTACTAGTTTTGAGATAATAATTTTACCTTAAGAAAAGTTATAAAGAGTCAAAATAAAACCAAAGAATTATGGGATTAGTGGCAGTAGAATAGTCCCTTAATTTTTTTCTTTTGTCCCATATCAGGTGTCTCTACTGACATGAGACAGAGATTTTTTTATTTTATTTTAACAAGCATGCTTGGGTATAGAGAGCCATACTCCAACTCCAAGGCCAGCTTTAATTTTTAATTGGACTGAGACTACAAAAAGACCATTTGCATTATATATCTGTAGAGAACAGCAGAAACAAACATTTGGGAAGATATATACAATTTTATCCTTTTGGAAATGTGATATACTAATAGGCCAATGAACTCTCTTTTTTGGGACATTTTCTCTGGATGAATTGTCCTTTATCTCCAGATGTCTCATTTGTCTAGTGTTCTTCAGATTCCTTAGCTTCATTCTCCTGGAAAGACAAAAACAAAACCCTTCCTCAACCCTAACTTTCGAGAGTTTCCCTTTTGGCAAGTCATATCTGATCAAATGAAAAGAAATAGTCTTGTAAGTTAGTTTAGATTGAATGGTCACACAGGTTGATTACCTATCCCCTCTTCTAATTAAGAGGTCTCTCTTGTTCAAATCTAATCTTTATCAATTTTGATGGTATCCATACCTTTTCTTCTCCTGTGGAAACAAAAACAAAACCTCTTCCCCAACATAACACATATCCTGTTTTCCATTCTGAGGTCAATACATCCTTAAAGTATACAGGCTGATTTGATTCAGTAGTTTTTTCTATTATCTAATGTCTTTGTGCAGCTTTCATTCCTTTCTCATTAGCATTGAGAAAATTCAAAGTTAATAAAACATTGTGCAATCTATCTCTGGGTTCTTTATTTGTCAGTTTCATCATTAGTAAAATGTGTAGCAGGGTCCTGTGAAGTTCCCTTTGGGGGAGGGTGTGAGTGGTCATAGAGTCAATGACACAGACTCTGGGAGGATGTTGAAACAATAAGCTCAGTTTATTCAGTAAGAGGCAAGCCTTATATACCCTCTACACCGCCCCAGGGGAAGATCTGATGAATATACATCTGCTGGTGTGACATGGCTGCTTCTCATTGGTCCAGGTAATCACCGATTATGTCTCAGCTGCTGTTGCTGATGCCCTTAGGCAGACCCAGGTTGCCTCTCAGAAAGTTTCTTATTACCAGGTTGGCTTTCTTTCATTACTGGTTTGATCCGGCTGGCCCTCAGGCTTGTTGGGCTGAGTCATCCCATATGTACATCCCTTTCTATGGGACACGCCCAGTGGGAGCTAAGATGCATTGCCCCAACCTTGTTGACCCTACCTTAGGAGAGCTGAGCATGATGGATTGTGCCTGTCTTAGGCTGACTACCTCTTAGCCATCATCGACTACCAGCTCTCAAAGAGTGTCAATCCTGGAGAGTGGTCCAGGTGGTAAGCTTTAGGCAGTAGCCTTCTGTATCTCAGTGAGCCATTGTGCATTACTTCTCTAGGAGGACTTTGTTTTGGGTGTCTGAGAGCCAATAAAACCTGCAGGGTCACCTTTGTGGCTGCCCTTTGTTGATGACCTGTTGTAGAAGTATTTGAACAAGAGAAGGATTAGTCAAAAATTCAGTCTCCAGGGATATGGGTGGGATCCTAGTTATATTTATATGAATTGTGCCAATTAAAGTCTTTCTGATGATGCATTAGCAACCTTTTAGGTGGTATGGCAAATTGCTTGATATACAGGGTCACATGCCAGTATTGACATGGCATTTGCTATTGCCACAGTAGCAGAGAAAATCATGCATAACCCCTCTGAAGTTTCTTCTTTGGCCAAAGTCTTTTGGTCCATTGCCAGATGCACATCTCTGGAGGGTATCCATATTGGGGTGGTGGTATTCTGGGGAAAAATTCAAGCATACTTGCTGCAAGCTGCAAAAATATATAAGTAGGATTTCAACTGATTGTGACAAGCTAATACCTGGAAGAAGCCAAGGGCCTTCCAGAGGTCAAGGTGAGGCTCAAGGAGTCTTGGTGATGATATTGGCTTTTGATTATTAGCCACTTCCTACTATGAATTTCTCATGTGCTATTGTAGCTTTTCCATCATTCTTTAGGCACAACTTCCCCTGTACTAATCGAATATTTAGATAATCTTCTGCACTGACAGGTATGCACAGCCAGAACTCCAGTTCAAGCCTCCCTGTAATTATTGTCATTGGCAGCATCTGGCTAGGTCCATCCCCAGATGGAGGGAAGTACCTTATCAGAGATACCTCTGTGCTCTCTAAGAATAGACTTAATCATCCAGGTTTGAGAAGGTCTGGCAGATGTGCTAATTAAGCTTAATTTTTTTCTCCCTTTTCAAAATCTTATCTCTAGTTTTGGATCCACCCTTAACAATTAACTCAGAACTAAGGGTTCCAACTTACAGGTACATCAAGCTGTGATGGAAGTTGCCTAGCCAAGTTGCCTAGAGACTGAGCACACTTGCCAGAAACAGTAGGAGCAGAGATAGCTTGGAGAGATAAGGGTCAAAGGGATAAAAAGGCAGTTTTATTTTTAGAGAAGGACTGGATGGAGAAGAGAAAAGAGAATGGAAGAGTTAGATGGGTAAGAACTGGAGAGGAATGGATTGAGATGGGGAAGAACTAGATTGAAGGGCTAGAAGAGAGTACTTAGAGGAACGAGATGGAAGATGAGGAACAGCCAGATGGGGAAGAACAAGATGAGGAAGAATAAGATGAGAAAGAAGGAGATGGGAGAGGAGATAAGATGGGAAAGAACTAGATGGATGAGAACCTAGATGGGGCAGCACTAAGTTGAGAGAATTAAGATAGAACTTAGAGGGGACAGCAGATAAATGTAGAGAGAAATCAGGCAAGAAAGGAGCTAGGCATGAGAGCAGAATAGAAGCTGTGTAGACAGAATTTTATCCCAGAGGAATGTAGTAGATGGACAGAAGAGCTCGGTGTACTTAGATTCTTTTCCCAAAAATAATTCTTGCCATTCATAGCTTCTCTTTGGAGCCCCTGGGAAGAATATTATTAAGGCTGGCCCATTAAAAATATTTGAGACCTGGCACCCTTGGGTACCCAGACTTAGAGCACACCAAAAAAGGAGGGTTGTAACTTGTTGGAGGCTATCCAGAGTAGAGGTAGTTTTCCTGGGGAGTCGTAAAAGATGACCCCTGATGTTCTGGTTACTAATGGACCTCACCAAAAGCTGCTGCAGACCTGGAGGGCCCAATACCTTTTGGAGTGGTGAGTAGATATGAACCCCTTCCATAAGAATATTTCTTACACCATGAATCAGAAGCAGTCTAAGAGAAACAGAAGTTATAGGACACAGGCTTGAGATAAGAAGCATCTCAGCCAGCTCCAATCGATTTACAGGCTTAGATAAGGAGGCAACAGACTATCTTAATTCCTGAATTACACATTTTATCTCCCCCTAAGAAACATATAGAAAGATTAAGGAGAGCCTGTGACCTATGTTCTCTAAAGCAGCAGCCTCGTGCTACAATTTTTTTATTTTTTTTTTTTTTGCTATGACTCACTATAAGGGCTAACTTGAATCATAAAACTTCCAAAATTGCCCTGCAGCTAGCTTGGAGCTCCAGCAGCCTTCATATAAATAACAATACAAGACTCTCTGCCAAAGCCAGTTTAAAACTAATGGCAATTTAAACTTTCTTCAGCCATCTCGTATCGCTGTGTTTAAAAAAAACTGTCTTTTTCTCTTTCTCTTTCTGGGTGGGCTATATTCTATGAAGTTCTTAGTTACTTATAAAAAAATCTTGGTCCAAGTCTAAGAACTTCTAGTTAATCATCAGATAAGTAGGAAGGGACGCATTCTGACTATCTGAATTTCTACAGATTTCCTGGACTCCATAAACATCTGTGGGACTGGGAAATCCTACCTAAATAGATGCTTACTTCTTTTTGAATATCTGCCTTCTTTTCTCTCTGAACCTAACTGTCTACATCTTGGCTCACTTTGGCCTGTGTCTCCACCCCTCTTCTCCCCTTGCCATTCCTTGCTTGATAGAGACTGGACAAACCTGCTCTTATAGATAAAAAGATAAAATATCCTTTTCCCTTTTATCTATCTATCTATCTATCTATCTATCTATCTATCTATCTATTTATTTATTTATTTATTTATCTATTTATTTATTTATTTATTTTTTACTGTGCTTATCTTATTTCATGATACACCATAAAGGACTTATAAAATTGTCACTCTCCTTATATTCTATATTTCTGAATAAGAGGTCTTGTTTCTATATTAAAATAACTTCAGTATAAACTTATTTTTAAGACTAAACCCAATAGGGATAAAACTTAAAGTTCTAAGTTTATAAGGACAACTAACTTATAAACTGTTAAGAATAAGTCTACTTTAATTATAAACTATTAGAAATAATTAAGATATGCAAATTAGCCAGGCAGTGATGGCACATGCTTGTAATCCCAGCACTCGGTAGGCAGAGGCAGGTGGATCTCTGTGAGTTCGAGGCCAGCCTGGTCTACAGAGCTAGTCTAGGAAGTCTCCAAAGCTACAGAGAAATCCTCTCTCAAAAAAACAAAAAAAAAAAAGCAACTTATCAATTGATTAGCCAACTTAAACTATAAAATGTTAAGGATAAGTTGTATCTAAATTATAAGATATTAAAGATAATTACTAGGATACAAGTTGAAGCTTGATCATCTTAACAATGTTCAAATTCTATAATGTATACAAAATCATATTTTTATATATGCTAAATATTGATATAATCAATTCATTACTTAGCCCTCTGGCATTTAAAATGTTGAAACTTCTCACTTTAGACAAAACTGCCATACTTCTTATTGGCTCTATTTGGGGGAGGGACTTAATTCTAAAAGACTGAGAATAGGAAAGAAACAAAACAAAAAAAAAAAGAGAAAAATTGATTGGGTAAGATGTTTGTGTGACAAACCTCACTTATACAGCTGAACAGCATAATATCTTGTATTATGAGTCTGAAGATTGGCAAATATCTCAGATAGGATAAACTGCCACCTTCTTATGAAGTACTTGACCATTATCTGTTAATTATTGATGATATTTAAGAGTCCTAAACTTGCTTTCATAATTGCAGGAGTTAATTCAATCTACAGCATTTGTTTCATTGCTTTTCAATATTAGGAATGCCTAGAGCTCTAAAAATAGACAATGTCCTACTTATACTTCAAGAGCTTTTTAGAACTGGTGCTTAACTTTTTGTATCTCCAGACACAGGCATTCCTTATAACCCCCAAGGTCAAGCTATGGTGGAAACTGTTCCTGAGACAGAGCCCACCAGCACCTGATTGGACCAAGAGGTGAGTCTTTAGCCTCATACCCGAATACCCCATCCCCTAGGCTTTGGGCCCAGGGGCCCAACCTGGCGCCCCCACACCACCACCTATTGCAGTCCCAGTTTCAGGCCAGTTGGCAGGCAGACCTTCTGCAGACAGGTCAGACTACCACCATCCTCCATCAGACCTTGTAAACCAAGCCCCACCTCCCTCAAAACCCACCCACCCTCCTAAACTGCAACTGTTCCCTGAGACAGAGCCCACCAGCACCCAATTGGACTAAAAGGTGAGTCTTTATCCTCATACCTGAACCCCCCAGCCCCTAGGCTTTGGGCCCAGGGGCATAACCCTATGCCCCTACACCACCACCCATTGCAGTCCCAGTTTCAGGCCAGTTGGCAGGCAGACCTTCTGCAGACAGGTCAGACTACCACCATCTACCATTGCTAAGATTGCAGCTACTCCCTGAGACAGAGCCCACTAACGCCAATTGGACTAAGAGCTGCTCCCTGAGACAAAGGGTCCATCAGCATCGACTAGACTAAGAGCTCCCACTGGACCAAGAGTATTGA
Source organism: Peromyscus aztecus (assembly GCA_902168405.1). Lineage (NCBI taxonomy): Eukaryota > Metazoa > Chordata > Mammalia > Rodentia > Cricetidae > Peromyscus > Peromyscus aztecus. The sequence goes on along the minus strand of CABHPQ010164967.1, from coordinate 30,791 downwards.
TCCAACCAAGAGAGGCTTCCTCAGACACAGACACTGCTTGCACCAAGTGGAGAAAGAGATGGGTAGATGCCAGTGCAAAAATACAGTCAACAACATAAAAACCAATATGGCTCCATCAGAACCTACACCAGCAAGACCTGAACATTTCAACACAGAAGAAACAAAAGATATTGACCATAAAAATGACTTTAAGAAAATATTAGAGATCTTAAAAGAGGAAATGAAAAATTCCCTTAAAGAAATCAAGGAAAAGTCAAACAAAAATTGGGAAGAAATCAGTAAATCGTTTGAAAGCCAAGAGAAAGCAATTAAACAAGTGAGGGAAACAGTTCAGATTTGAAAACTGAAATCGAGACAATACAGAAGACACAAACTGAGGGAATGCTGGAAGTGGAAAATCTGAGTAAACAAACAGGAACTACAGATGCGAGTATAACCAACAGAATGCAAGAGATGGAAGAGCAGATCTCTGGCGTTGAAGATACGGTAGAAGAAATAGATTCATCAGTCAAAGAAAACACTAAAGCCAACAAAGTCATGACCTAAAATGTCCAGGAAATTTGGGACACCATGAAAAGACCAAACCTATGAATAATAGGGATAGAAGAAGGAGAAGAATACCAACTCAAAGGCACAGAAAATATATTCAACAAAATTACAGAAGAAAACTTTCCCAACCTAAAGAAGGAAATGCCTTTAAAGATACAAGAAGTTTACAGAAAACCAAATAGACTGGATCAAAAAGAAAAAGAGAGTCCCCTCGGCACATAATAATCAAACCACTAAACATACAGAATAAAGAATAAATATTAAGATCTTCAAAGGAAAAAGACCAAGTAACATATAAAGGCAGATCCATCAGAATAACACCTGACTTCTCAATGGAGACTCTTAAAGCCAGAAGGTCCTAGACGGATGTTATGCAGACACTAAGAGACCATGGATGCTAACACAGACTATAATACCCAGCAAAATTCTCAATCAACATAGATAGAGTAAACAAAATATTCCATGATAAAACCAGATTTAAACAATATCTTTCCACAAATCCAGCCCTACAGAAAGAACTTGAAGGAAAAAAATCCAACCTAAGGAAGTTAGATACACCCATGAAAACACAGGCAATAGATAGTCCCATATCAACAAATACCAAAGAAGGGAAACATACAACACTACCACCAAAAAATAACAGGAATTAACAATCACTGGTCATTAATGTCCATTAATATCAATGGTCTCAATTCACCTAGAAAAAGACACAGGCTAACAAAATGGATATGAAAACAAGATCCATCCATTTGCTGCATACAAGAAACACACCTCAACTTCAAAGACAGACACTACCTCAGAATAAAAGGCTGAGAAAAAGACTTTCCAATCAAATGCATTTAAGAAGAAAGCTGGTGTAGCTATCTTAATATCTAACAAAATAGACTTCAAACTAAAATCAGTCGAAAGAGATCGGGAAGAACATTACATAGTTATCACAGGGAAAATCTGACAAGATGAAGTCTCAATTCTGAATATTTATGCGCCAAATACAAGGGCACATAATATTCATAAAAGAAGCATTACTAAAGCTTAAATTGCACATCAAACCCCATTCACCAGTAGGGGGAGACTTCAACACCCCACTCTCACCAATGGACAGGTCTGCCAAACAGAAACTTATCAGAGAAATAAGGGAACTAAGAGATACTATGACTCAAATAGACTTAATAGATATCTACAGACTATTCCACCCTACACAAAAGAATATACCTTCTTTTTTTTCTGGTTTTACTTTATTTTTATTTTTTTTAATAATTTGATTTAATATTACATACATAACAGCCACAGATTCCCCTGTCCTCCCTCTTCCTGCCACCCTTCCCCCACTCTCCCCCCAACCCACCCCCATCTCATCTCCTCCAGGGCAAGGACTCCCGTGGGGATTCAGCTCAACCTGGTAGAGTCAGTCCAGACAGGTCCAGTCCCCTCCTCCCAGGCTGCGCAAAGTGTCCCTGCATAGGCCCCAGGTTCCAAATAGCCAGCTCATGCACTAAGGACAGGTCCCGGTCCCACTGCCTGGGTGCCTCCCAAATAGTTCAAGCTGATCAACTGTCTCACTTATCCAGAGGACCTGATCCAGTAGGGGGCTCCTCAGCTATTGGTTTATAGTTCATGTGTTTCCACTAGTTTGGCTATTCGTCCCTGTGCTTTTTCCAATCTTGGTCTCAACAATTCTCACTCATACAATCCCTCCTCTTTCTCACCGATTGGATCTCTGGAACTCCACCCGGGGCCTGGCCATGGATCTCTGCATCTGCTTCCATCAGTCATTGGTTGAGATTTCTAGCACGACATTTAGGGTGTTTAGCCGTCCTATCACCAGAGTAGGTCAGTTCGGGCTTTCTCTCAACCATTGCCAGCAGTCTATTGTGGAGGTATCTTTATGGATTTCTGGGGACCTCTCTAGCACTTTGCTTCTTCCTATTTCCATGGGGTCTTCATTTATCATGGTCTCTTTTTCCTTGTTTTCCCTGTCTGTTCTTGATCCAGCTGGGGTCTCCTGCTCCCCTAAGCTCTTTCCCTCGACCTTTGCCCTTCATTACCCCCACTCATGTCCATTTTGTTCATGTAGAACTCATCCATTTCTCTGTCATTGGGCAATCCCTGTGTCTTTCTTGGGGTCCTGTTTTCTAGGTAGCCTCCCTGGGGTTGTGAGTAGCAGTCTAGTCATCCTTTGTTTTACATCTAGTATCCTCCTATGAGTGAGTACATACCATGTTTGTTTTTCTGAGTCTGGGATATCTCACTGAGGATGATTATTTTCTAGATCCATCCATTTTCTTGCAAACCTCATGATGTCATTGTTTTTCTCTGCTGAGTAGTACTCTATTGTGTATATGTAACACAGTTTCTTTATTCATTCTTCAGTTGAAGGGCATCTAGGTTGTTTCCAGATTCTGGCTATTACAAACAATGCTGCTATGAACATAGTTGAGCATGTGCCCTTGTGGTATGATTGAGTATTCCATGGGTATATGCCCAAGAGTGGTATAGCTGGGTCTTGGGGGAGATTGATTCCCAATTTTCTAAGAAAGCGCCATATTGATTTCCAAAGTGACTGTAAATCTTACATTCCCACCAACAGTGTAGGAGAGTTCCCCTTGCTCCACATCCTCTCCAGCATAAGCTGTCTTCAGTGTTTTTGATCTTAGCCAATCTGACTGGCGTAAGGTGGTATCTCAGAGTCGTTTTGATTTGCATTTCCCTGACGATTAGGGATGTTGAGCAATTCCTTTAATGTCTTTCAGCCATTTGAGTTTCCTCTGTTGAGAATTCTCTGTTTAGTTCTATAGCCCATTTCTTAATTGGACTGTTGGGTATTTTGATGTCTAATTCTTCAGTTCTTTATATATTCTGGATATCAGCCCTCTGTCAGATGTGTAGTTGGTAAAGATCCCATTCTGTAGGCTGTCACTTTGTCTTGTTGACCATGTCCTTTGCTCTACAAAAGCTTCTCAGTTTCAAGAAGTCCCATTGTTTGATTGTTTCTCTCAGTGTCTGTGCTACTGGTGTTACATTTAGGAAGTGATCTCCTATGCCAATGCATTCAAGACTAGTTCCTACTTTCTCTTCTATCAGGTTCAGAGTAACTGGATTTATGTTGAGTCTTTGATCCATTTGAACTTAAGTTTTGTGCACAGTGACAGATATGGATCTATTTGTAGCCTTCTACATGTTGACATCCAGTTATGCCAGCACCATTTGTTGAAGATGCTTTCTTTTTTTCCATTGTACAGTTTTGGCTTCTTTGTCAAAAATTATATGTTCATGGGTGTGCAGATTAATGTCAGGGTCTTCAATTCGATTCCATTGGTCCACAAGTCGGTTTTTATGCCAGTACCAAGCTGTTTTTTTTTTTTATTACTGTAGCTCTATAGTAGAGCTTGATGTCAGGGATCAAGATGCCTCCAGAGGTTATTTTGTTGTACAAGATTCTTTTGGCTATCCTGGGTTTTTTGTTTTTCCATATGAAGTTGAGTATTGTTCTTTCCAGGTCTGTGAAGAATTGTGTTGGTATTTTGATGGGGATTGCATTGAATCTGTAGATTGCTTTTTGTAAGATAGCCACTTTTACTATGTTAATCCTGCCTATCCATGAGCATGGGAGATCTTTCCATTTTCTGACATTTTCTTCAATTTCTTTTTTCAGGGACTTAAAGTTCTTGTCATATAGGTTCTTTACTTGCTTAGTTAGAGTTACCCCAAGGTATTTTATATCAATTGTGACTACTGTAAAAGGTGATGTATCTCTGATTTCCTTCTCAGCCTGTTTTTCATTTGTATATAGGAGAGCTACTGATTTTTTTGAGTTGATCTTGTATCCTGCTATGTTGCTGAAGGTGTTTATAAGCTGTATCAGTTCCTTGGTCGAATTTTTGGGGTCATTCATATATACTATCATGTCATGTTGTAAATTGCCTTTATTATGTTTAGGTATGTTCCCTGTATTCCTGATCTTTCCAAGACGTTTATCATGAAGGGGTGTTGGATTTTGTCAAATGCCTTTTCAGCATCTATTTCTTTCCAATTTGTATCCTCTTATTCTCTTTATGTTGTCTTATTGCTCTGGCTAGAACTTCAAGTACTGTATTGAATAGGTATGGGGACAGCGGACAGCCTTGTCTTGTTCCTGATTTTAGTGGAATTGCTTTGAGTTTCTTTCCATTTAAATTTATGTTGGCTGTTGGCTTGTTGTAAATTGCCTTTATTATGTTTAGGTATGATGTTATGACTCAAATGGACTTAATCGATATCTACAGAACATTCCATCCTAAATATAACACCAGTAGCACAAACACTGAGAGAAACAATTAATAAATGGGATCACCTGAAACTGAGAAGCTTTTGTAGGGCAAAGGACATGATCAATAAGACAAAACAACAGCCTACAGAATGGGAAAAGATCTTTACCAACTGCACATCTGACAGAGGGCTGATCTCCAAAATAGATAAAGAACTCAAAAAGCTAGACTTCAAAATACTGAACAATTCAATTTAAAAATGGACTACAGAGCTTAACAGAGAATTCTCAACAGAAGAATCTGAAATGACTGAAAGACATTTAAGGAATTGCTCAACATCCTTAGTCATCAGTGAAATGCAAATCAAAACACCTCTGACATACCATCTTACATCTGTCAGAATGGCTAAGATCAAAAACACTGAAGACAGCTTATGCTGGAGAGGATGTAGAGCAAGGGGAACTCTCCACACTGTTGGTGGGAATGCAAGCCTGTACAACCACTTTGGAAATCAATATGGTGCTTTCTCAGAAAATTGGGAATTGATCTCCCTTAAGACACCCATACCACTCTTGAGCATATACCCAAGGAATGCTCAATCATACCACAAGGACACATGCTCAACTATGTTCATATCAGCATTATTCATAATAGCAAGAACCTGGAAACAACCTAGATGCCCCTCAACTGAAGAATGGATAAAGAAAATGTGGCACATATACACAATGGAGTACAACTGAGCAGTAAAAAACAATGATGTCAGAAAATTTGCAGGCAAATGGATGGAACTAGAAAATATCATCTTGAATGAGGTAACCCCAACTCAGAAGGACAAACATAGTATGTATTCACTCATAAGTGGATACTAGATGTGAGGGAAGGGATGGCCACACTGCAATCCACAGTTCCTGAGAGGCTAGCTAACAGTGAAAGACCCTAGGAGGGACACATGGATGACCCTGCGAAGGAGAAGTGGATGAGATGTACATGAGCGGACTGTGTGTGTGAGAGGTGTGGCAGAGGGCGAGGAGTGGGGGTTGAGAACATAGGCAAATGGAAGGGTCACGCTGGAACAGGGACAGAGTGGGAGGGCAGGGATGGAGATACCATGATAGATGAGGACATCATGGGAATAGGAAGAGGCAGGGTGCTGGGGAGGCTCTCAGGAATCTCCAAGGTTGACACCACCTTGGAGTGCTGGCAGTGGTCCAGAGGGTGGACTACTCTAGTGACCAGTCTAGCAAATAACCTAGCTGTCATCATAGAGCCTTTGTCCAGTGACTGATTGAGGCAGATGCAGAGATCCATGGCCAGGTACCAGGCTGAGCTCCGGGAATCCAATTGATGAGAGAGAGGAGAGATACTGCAGGTAGGGACGTCGAGATCATGATGGGAGAACATGCACAGATGACCGGCCACACTAGTGGAAGCCCATGAACTGTGGACTGCTGGCTGTGGAGCCCCCATGGGACTGGACTAGGCCCTCTGGATACAGAAGACAGTTGTTTGGCTGGAACTGTTTAGGGGACACCCAGGCAGGGGGATCGGATCTGTCCCTGGTGCATGGGCAGGCTTCTGGGAATCTGGTGCCTGTGATGTGACGCCTTGAGCAGCCTTGGTGCAGTTGGAAGGGGCTTGGACCTGCCTAGGCTCAGTGTGCTGGGTTCTGCTGCATCCCCATGGGAGACCTTGATTTGGGGGATGTGGGGATGCAGGGTGGCTTGTGAGAGAGGGCTGGGGGTGGGAGGAGGGATGAGGGAGGAGGGGGGATCTGTGGGTGGTATGTGAATAGAGAATTTCTTAATAAAGAAAAATAAAAAAAGAAAATTTTCTTCTATGATTTTATCGACAATATGTTCTGTGTTTTTTACCTGGAAATTATTTCCTTCTTCCATGCTCACAATTTGTAGATTTGATATTTTCTTCATGTTCGAGTTCCTATGTATTTAAACCACAAGGCATTTTAAGAATTTATCATTTTAGTGACTGCTCCAATTTTTCCACTTTGTTTTAAGCCCTGATATTTTTGTCCTGTTTATGATCCATTCTGTTGGTGAGGTTTTTCACTAAGGCTTTTTATTAGAATTACTGAATTTTTTATTTCCAGCTCCATTTCAGTTAGACTTTCCTTCAGTATTTTTACCTCTTTATTGAAGTCAAGTTTTAGAACTCATATTGTGTTCATTTATTCATTCAGCCAATTGTTTGTGTCTTCTTGGACTTCAATCAATTTGTTCCTGTCCCTTTTAAGATTCTTCAGGTATTTATTACCTGAGCTCTTTGAGCATGTTCCTAGTGGTTCTTTTGAGTTCTTTGTCTTGAGGTTTTCTAAGTTGTTCATTGGAAGTTTTTGTTGTTGTTTGTTTGTTTTGTTTTTTCAAGACAAGGTTTCTCTGTGTAGCTCTGGCTGTCCTGGAACTAGGTTTTTAAACCAGGTTGGCCTTGAACTCCGAGCTCTGCCTGCCTATGCCTCCTAAGTGCTGGGATTAAAGGCGTGAGCTACTACTGCCTGGCTGCTGCTTCTTCTTCTTCTTCTTCTTCTTCTTCTTCTTCTTCTTATTATTATTATTATTATTATTATTATTATTATTATTATTATTAATTATTGTTAATACTGCTTGAGTTTTACTGTAATGGGACTCAAGCAAAGCACTCAAGTATCTGGAGGTAGATTGATGTACGTTTTTAATTAATTACATATATTTGTGTATCTTGTGTGGTGGGAAGTATTTGTTTATGTTTATGAGTAGGGGGCTTTCACACCAAGGTGCAATTGTGTAGGTCAGAGGAAACTATACCAACTATGTTCTCTTCTTACACCATGTGGGAATCAAACTTGGGTTGTCTGACTTATTGGCAAGCAATTTTACCCATTGCTATCACCTTGCTAGTCTTTGATAGGAGTTTTTAGCCTGTTGGTGCTGATGGAGTTTCAAGAGGACAGAACTGAGAGGAGTGTGTCTGTTTCCAGGGCTGCGTGGATTGTTAGAGAGAGCCTCAGTGCAAGGCAGAGGACTGGGCAGCCTAAGCACAGCCCAGAAAGGAAGGAGATGAGGGTGCAGAACTGAAAGGGAGGAAGCTGCGTTCTTACTGTGTGCTGGGGACCATGTGAGCTTGGCACCTGGATCAAGACTCCTGAGTCAAAGTGGGCAGAGCTGAATTTTATTTCTTATTTTTATTTTTAGGATGCTTTAGTCTTTATTTTATATCTAAGTGTGTTTATTGGCATATATTCATGTATACCACTTGTATGTCTGGTGCCCACAGAAGCCAGAAGCCAGTGTCAGATCCCCTGGAAGATGAGGGTATCAGATCCCCTGGAACTGCTGTTAAAGATGACTGTAAGCTTCTCTGTAGGTGCTAGGAACTGAACCAGATCCTCTGTGAGAGCTACCAGTTCTCTTGACAGCTGAGACATCTTTCTGGAGCGTGAATTTTATTTTTTAAATAATGATCCCAGATGAGTTTTAGCATATTTTCAAAACTTCTTGTAATAACTCCAGTGGTTTATCCAAGGAATAAATCTATTTAGTTAATAATAAAATACACAGAAAAATAGCTTCTGAATCCTCTAAGAGGACTTTCAATACCATATAAATTATAATCAGTGTATAGAATTCTATTATCTGTGTTGTGTATTTTTAGCATACTTTAAAAAAAATTAAACATACAGATATTGATAGACAATATGACTTCATATCTAATAATAACATCTACTTTATTAACAAGATGCTTTTTAGAGCAATTTTAAATTGTACTATCACAGTATACACAGAGTAGAGATTATGTATAAATAGTTGTGCTGAATAATTGATCCAGATTTTCCTCTACAAGAATACATTATTTTTAATAACTGTCACAGGTAGACTTTTTATTTTTAGGATTTCCTTAAGCAAACAGGATAAAAACTGACTCAAGAGCTACAATGGTGTAAATGTAAAATAATACTAATCCTCGGTTTTCAGCGAAACTTAAATTAGATGAAATTTGTGTTCTTGTTCTGTGAGATGCTGAAATGAATAAAAATCATACAACTGAATTAATAGCAAACATCCCCAGCTCTATGCATACTCTTAGACTGGTGTTGACATCAATAAGTGCACGTAAAAAGGCAATTGGGTTGGCTAAAATCATTAAGAGAAAATAACCAAAAGCTCTCTCTCCAACTTTGGGTGATATGATTTCTACCTGTATTATTGGAGTCAATTTGATATTGTACATAGCCTACAGAATAATTTGTGGGCATGGAGCTGGTTCAGTCTTTCATATTCATCAGGCTAATTGATAAATGTGACTAGAAGAATTGATTACTACAGAAATGTATTCTGTAGCATACTGCATAGAAAACTCTACAGAGAATCCCCATCAACAGGATGTGTATTTTTAGGTCTTATTATTCTTTATGATAGCTAAATTACTTCCTCCATGTTTTTCATCCCCAAATTTGAGTCCACTGTTATTGTAAAATTGCCCAAACCATCCTACTTGTTGGTTTTTAGAGAAATAATTAATGAATACAGAGTCCTCTGGATATTTAAAAGGCTATGAAAGTACTAAAAGCATCTTTTTCTATTCTATAAAATGTTCTTGTTCTATTCATTGCAATGAATTAGAATTTTGTTTTCTTTATCTGGTTGCCTTTTTTTTTTTCAAAAACCTTGTAACATCAAATGTTAATAGGGTCTTTCTTCGCAAGCATTTCAATTTTATGTACTTTAATCATCAAGATTTGAAGAATTGCCAACCCTTTAGTCTCTAATATTTAGCCCAAGATTTCTAAACATGTTTGATAGCTAACATTAATACTATAGCAAAGTACATGTTGTCTTTGCCATTTTAAAAGCATAAATATGAATGATGCATTTGGTTGTATACTAACTTATTTTAATACCACTAGTGAATAAATGGAATATGATTTATGATGATAAAAAAAGAAAATGCTCATCACAGTTTAAAAACCCAAATATCCTAATTGCTAAGTGGAGCTCTTTAATACTCATCTCCCCATCATAGCTTAATTCATGCTCTGTTTTAAACATATGAATATACATGACGATAATAAGAGTTCTTTCCTCAGACACTTCTCCAAAAAAGTTACACCTAAGCCTCTAGGACCTCCTCACTGTAAAAGAAAAGGTCCTGATGTTTTAATAACATCAGGAAGAGGATATGCTTGCATGCTTTCACAGGACACTCACTCACCTGTATGGGTCCTGGATCTCTTGATCACACCACATGGCCAGGCTGCTGCAGGACAAAGGTGCTCCTAGATGCCAGTCTGATCCCAAGCTGTTATTTACCTCTAGATTCTTAATATTTGGGCTTTGGCTTAATGGATAAGTTCATACAAAGAAAAGGTTTCCTCCTTAAAACTCCTTGACTGCATGTTCTACCACCAATATATATTTGTTTCCAGCAGAAATTCTAATCATTTAAAGAGTTACAGGTTGTCATTATCTTGACCATGGATGTGCTGTCTAGTTGCACCCTGCCTTCTGTTCCATATACCGGTAGTCCTGCTGCACTCTCTTGATTGCCTCTCAGAGACTGATTCAAATTGCTGCCTGCATGGAGAAAGCTAGCTCTTCTTGGGTTTCCACTGTGTTCCAGCCTTCTGAACTCCTAACTTTGCCCTCTATCAGCATGAAGCAACCACAAGCAAATTCTATGTCCCCAATATCACTTCCCTTCATTTCCCTTTTGCTTACAGGAACTTTCCTACTCAGAGACTGGACTGCCTTTTAACAAATGCTCTATTATTAATTGCATAATTTCTGCCCATGATCCTGAATTGTATGTACTATCAGACATTCTCCTCATGTCCTCATGACCATTGTTCTGTATGTAAGTCTTGCTATGTATACCCTGACACAGGTTATTACTGTCCTCTCATAGCTAAATGGGTTACAAATTTGAACTATTAAGGTCAGCTTCAACTGCAGTCTTGGTCCCACAGATGCTTATGACTAACTCAGGTAACTCTTTATCTAACAATGCTCCTTTAAAATACAGATTAACCAAATTAATACCACCTATCAGAGATTGATAGAGTTAATATTCCACACTAACCATTTCTTTTTGATAGCTCAGAATCATTATTTAGACACACTTTACCATATTATGCTGGACTAGCTAATTGTAGATTTTTATGTTACTCCTCTACTCCCTTATAAGGACAGAGATATTCCAATTATGTACAACTATACCTATTAGAGGATTAAACTAATTCTCAGCATGCCATCTATATAGACTATTGATTATAAATATGTATTATTGATACAATATTGACTAAATATCAATATTAATTAATCATTACTTATCATTTTTCAAGTCATCTCCTAAATTAAATTTATCTACATATTCGCTGCCCTAGAGAGCATTAAACATTCTCCTTTTTTTTACTAAACAAAAAAACCCAGGAATTTCTGCAAGCCACAAAAATATAGAAGTAGGATTTCAGCTGATTATGACAAGCAAATACCTGGAAGAAGCCAAGGGCCTTTCAGAGGTCAAGGTGAGGCTCAAGGAGTCTTGGTGATGATATTGGCTTTTGATTATTAGCTGTTTCCTACTATGAATTTCTTGTGTGCTGTTGTAGCTTTTCCATCATTCTTTGGGCACAACTTCCCCTGTACTAATCGAATATTTAGATAACTTTCTGTGCTGACAGCTATGCACAGCCAGAACCACAGTTCAAGCCTCTCTGTAATTATTGTCATTGGCAGCATCTGGCTAGGTCCATCCCCAGATGGAGGGAAGTACCTTATCAGAGATACCTCTGTGCTCTCTAAGAACAGACTTAAGCGTCCAGACTACCCATTGAGAAGGTCTGGCAGATGTGCTAATTAAGCTTAATTTTTTTCTCCCTTTTCAAAATCTTATCTCTAGTTTTAGATCCACCCTTAATAATTAACTCAGAACTAAGGGTTCCAACTTACAGGTACATCAAGCTGTGATGGAAGTTGCCTAGCCAAGTTGCCTAGAGACTGAGCACACTTGCCAGAAACAGTAGGAGCAGAGATAGCTTGGAGAGATAAGGATCAAAGAGATAAAAAGGCAGTTTTATTTTCAGAGAAGGACTGGATGGAGAAGAGAAAAGAGAATGGAAGAGTTAGATGGGTAAGAACTGGAGAGGAATGGATTGAGATGGGGAAGAACTAGATTGAAGGGCTAGAAGAGAGTACTAGGGGAACGAGATGGAAGATGAGGAACAGCCAGATGGGGAAGAACAAGATGAGAAAGAAGGAGATGGGAGAGGAGCTAAGATGGGAAAGAACTAGATGGATGAGAACCTAGATGGGGCAGCACTAAGTTGAGAGAATTAAGATAGAACTTAGAGGGGACAGCAGATAAATGTAGAGAGAAATCAGGCAAGAAAGGAGCTTGGCATGAGAGCAGAATAGAAGCTGTGTAGACAGAATTTTATACCAAAGGAATAAAGTATGTGGACAAAAGATTGCTCGGTGTACTTAGATTCTTTTCCCAAAAATAATCCTCATCATTTGTAGCTTCTCTCCTGAGCCCCTGGGAAGAATATTATTAAGCCCTGCCCATTAGTAATATTTGAGACATGCGCTTGCCCATGGGTTAATAGAGGAGCAGGAGGTGCCATTGAAGGGTGATGAGATCCCTCCAACACACCAAGGTCAATGGTGTCTCCCGAGGCAGGTAAGCTCAATGTATTTAAGCAGGGCTTAATCCCTTGTCATCAAAACTGAGAAAATTAATATGAAAAAGAACTTCCACTGGGACCAGGTTGGGATTGCTCTTGGCTTCTGAGGAAATTATTTTTGTCAAGAGCTCTATAAGGGTTCTACTAGTTCTCTCTACAATGGCCTATCCCTGTGGATTATATGGAATTCTTATGGTAGGAGACATTTTCAATGAACTCACAGAATTATTAAAATGCTGTGACACATAAGCAGGGCCATTGTCATTCTTAATGGCCCAAGGAACTCCCATGACTACAATTGCTGACTTTAGTGCCTTAACATTAGCAGCCTTCTCTCCAGGCAAGGCCAGGGCATACACATAGCCCAAGCAAGTATCTACTATTACATGTACATATCTTAAACTGCCAAAGGTGCATAATGGGTAACATCCATTTGCCATATAGCGTTGGGCATTAAGTCATGGGGATTTATTCCTGCTCTTTGGAGGGGCCCTTAGGGGGCAAGTGGCACACACGTAGCACAGGCCCTAGATAGATGCTTGCATTGAGAAATTGGCAAGTCTGGGAGCAATTTGTGCAGACTCTGTGGTGATAAATGAAATTGCTGGTGTAGTGCTCTAGCTTGTTCTAATAAATCTACACCTTCTGTTAAAATGATGGTATCAGTTATCTCATTCCCCTTGGCCAGGATTCCTGATAGTTTGGAATGTGACTGAATATGTGATAAATACCAGGGTTTAATTCTTTGACGCAATACATTTTGTATTAAGAGCATTGTATTAGCTATTAGATTTAGAGTATCTTTAACCCTTGAGAATGCCAACATTCTTGTCACCTGTAGAGTGTACTGATGATCAGATAAGATATTAACAGGCTCTTTTTGACACTTCTGTAGGATTTTGAAAAGTGCCAATCATTCTTCCAGCTGTTCAGAACCAGGATTTGGAATAGCATATTTTTTGTCTTCTTCTCCCTTTCTCTGTATCAATATTCCATATCTAGTCTTGTTGGCATCTGAGAAGGCTATGGTTGCATGAGAAATGGGCTTAGACGATGATACTGAGTAAATGGGTATCTCTATTAGGAGCATCAAAAGCTCAGCTAGTATCTGAGTTTTTGGCAAATGGTTGTCAATTGTTTTAGTAAACCTAGTAACCATCTCTTGAAAGGAAATGGAATCTGCCCAGAGAGCCTGTATTTTTTAAGGAAAATGGGAAAATTGTCTTATCAGGTTCTCTTTCATAAGTCCCTCGAGCTAGCATTCATGCCTTTTGTCCCATTTTAAATGTCTGATCAAACATCGAGGTAACTTTATGTAAATCTGAGTGTGCCTGATATATTCATATTAATGGACCAGCCTGCCAGAGTGCCCCCAGAAATCTTCTAGGTGTCCTCAGGATTATAGCTAACAAGGACGACTCAGGCTTAGTGCTGCAGGCTGACAGTGGATAGTATAGTAAGAGCCTTTTCTAGAATATTTTTAGCTCTGGTAGTTAGCTTGACATTCTGTCAGGGGCATGTAGGGCCCTCTCAAAGTGAGAAAATTTCCCTCATTTCCTGTCTGTAATAGGTAAGAAGGGTTTAAGGCAATTTATTGTCCCACATAATTATTATAATTCCAAAAGGGAATATTTGTCTTTTATATCTAATTTGAAAGACAAGGGGCAAACATCTTTAGCAATAACAAAGCCCAAGAATGAAAAGGGAGGTACTATTTGGATCTTATCTGGTGCCACAATTAACTTTAAGGAAGCCAATTCTTATATAGTTGGTTTAACCATTTGTTGTAAGCCAAATCAGAGTGTGCCAATAGCAAATCATCCATATAATGTACTAGCACAATATCCTTAGCAACATATAATTGACTAATCAAGGGACGTTTTTTTTTTTTTTCATTTCCTGTGGGAGAACTACCCATTGATGTTTTTGCTGACTTGTGCACATTTGGCTCCAAGACTGTAAAGGCAAAGTGATTCCTATATTGTTGTGCTATGGGAGTCTGGAAAAAGCAGTCCTTGATGTCTAATATTGTGATATAATGGGAAGGAAGAATTGTATAGGGGTGGGAGTGGCCTGGCTGATCTGAGTGTATTTTTTCCATCTGGTCATTGTCTGCATGGAAGTCTTGCAAAAGACGATGCTTTCCTGAGTTTTTTGAATAACCAACATTGGAGTTTTATGTCTGCTTGTGGATGGTTCTATATGTACACCACATAATTGTTCTTCTACTAGATGTTTTAATATTGATAATTTAGCCTCAATTTAGGCCACTGTTCAACCCATACATCTTGGTTAGAAAGCCAATTGATTGCAATCAGATTTGTTTGTTTAGTAGCACTGAACTCTTGGGGGGCAGTGGCCCTTAGAATTGGGGGTGCTGCCTCTGGTCTTGGCCAGTAAGACCCATTTTTTCATGGACAACAATGTCATTAAAGAAAGCTCTATCATCTGTTGTAAGGACAGCCTCCATAACCTCCAAGATATCCCTGCCCCACAAGTTAGAAGGACAGTAGTGATGATAGAGTGAATGGGTCCTTGATTGCCATCAAGTTCCTTCCAATGGACTGGGAGGGTTGTTATCCTGGGATCTTGTTGACTCCCAGCTCTGCTAATTGGAAGGAGGGGGAGGAGTTTTAAATTTCCAATGTGGGAAGTAGAGTGCTCCTGCTTCAGTTAAAATGGTGGCATCCACACTCTATCCACCAACTCTTTAACAGGCTGCCCATTGAGGAAGATGATCATCATAGGAGAGTAAGGAAGGATAGGCAGCATCCAAAATATCTTTGGGTTTGCAGAGCCTCCTCTTACTTTTGGGGCTGAGGAGTGCCCCACCTGTATTTTAAGGTAACCTTGGCCTCCTTGGGTTGGGAGTGGCAGTCCTTGGCCCAATGGAATCCTTTATTACCTTTTGGGCATCTAGCCTTAGGCTTAACCTGGGGGTAGTCCCTCCTAAGATGGACCTGGTCTGCCACATCCCCAGTATGTTCTATCAACAGAGGCAGCTTGAGTTTCTTCCCCATTTTGTTTTTCAGCAAGGAGGGTATTAAAGGAGGCTGTGAAGGCAGCAGTTGGGCCACTGTTGGGATCAAGATCTCTAGTTGTCATTACCTATCTATGACTATCCTTATTGATGACACCAGCTACTACATTGCAGGTAGGGGAATTAAGCTCTTCCCATGACAATTGTTTAATCAGAACCTCATGAGTAGGGCCAGAATCCACCCTACACTCCACTGTTTCATTGACCCATGCAAGGAAGTCAGTAAATACCTGCCCTGGTTGCTGGATGAGGTTGCAGAAGTACTCTGATGGGTCTCCAGGCGTGCCAGAATGAAGTGCCCTGAAGACCTGAAGACCTGTTGGAAATAAGCGTGTTGTCCAATTTGGGCTTGTGTGACAGGGTTAACATATGGTCTTCAGCCTGTGAGCATCTCAAAAGAAACAGTGATGTTGTACTGTATATTAAGATGGGCCTGAGCCTCACACTGGTCATCATCAAGGCAGTACGGCAGTTAAGGAAGACTGCAGGCTGCACCACAGCCTTCATCAAATGGTACCAGTCATAATAAGTCTGTAAATGCATTGTCCATTGCCATAGGACTTGCTCAAAATATGGAGAGGTAGGTAATGATTCATTAGTGGCCTTACGGACCAAGGACATGTCTGAAAGAGGGGTATGTATCCATGGCTGGTTGGCCACATTGGGACCCATATTAACTGAAAATGCCATGGTGGGCATGTGCCGCAGCATAGTTGGAATAGGCTGGGAGGCATGCAGAACAGCTGGCTCCGCGGGCAGACATCCAGAAAAATCACTCCATGGATAGTGGGTGTGGGGGCTAGCTACATGAGGCATGGGGGGAGCACAGAGAGGGCCTGCCAGTATAGTGAAGAAACAGTCTTTTAAGTCAATAACATAATAGACCATCCTTTATGTAAATAGAGAAGGGAGGGAAATTCCAGGCTGTTAAGAGCCCATTGGCTGAATATCCTTATTTATGGCCCTTAGATTTTTAAAACTGTCCATTTTCCAGATTTCTTTTTAATAACAAATAGAGGAGAGTTCCAAGGACTGGTTGAGTCTTCAACATGCATTTATCTGCTCCTGTGCCAGCTGTTCTAAGACCTGTAATTTTTCTGATGTCAAAGGCCATTGTTCCACCCAGACAGGTTTGTCAGTTAACCATTTTAAAGGTAGGGCTGTTGGAACCTTTGAAAGACTAACAGCTGCTGTGCCCTGTTTTTGTACAACCTGAATGGCCAGTGACTCTTCTTTATAATACCTTTTAATATTTTTCTCAGAAGCATATGTTAAATTATGGTTTGTTTCTGAGATTGGAGGAATGTTAATCTGGGTATTTCATTGCTATAAAAAATCATGTCCCCTTATCTTCATTGCTTTATTAGCCACATATTGTTTTAACTTTTCTCTCTTTCCTTCTGGCCCTATACATTTAACCCATATTTCATTTTGTTTTACCTGAGATGACATTCCAATCCCTAAAAGCTGAACATTTACCTTCTGAATAGGCCAATTTGGATGCCAAGATTCTGGTGTAATTATTGTTACATCTGCTCCTATGTCTACAAGACCTTCCATTACAATGCCATTTATTCATATTTTTAGCTTTGGTCTTTGATCATTTATAGAAGTCTGCTAAAATATTAGCTTTATGGTTTCTCCTGAAATTGTTATCTTCTAAAGCTGTTTTATCATCCAGAGCAGTATGATTTTCTACAACAGGCATTAGGTCCTTTAATTGCTGTGGGGAGGAGTTTCCCCTATGCTGACAGGGAATGACTGAACCAAATTTGACATGAGGGCCTGCTAGAGGCCCCCCAAGGTGTTTCCCAATGGCAAAGGGTTACCTTGTCTGTCCCTTGTTGATCCGTATTCATTGGTCCAATGTCAGCGATTGCTGTACCTTCTGCATATTCCAGAAGTAAGGGGTATTCTGTTTGTTTTATTCCTAGAAAAAACATTCTTTCTAGGATACCCTATCTACAATCCCTTTTTAGGTAACCTTGCTTGCCACAATTAAAACATCTGATATTTTTATTTTTCTTCAAACCTTTGGAAATCACCTCTGCAGCATGGTTATGAGATTAAATATTGACTATTTTTATTTCCATTCCTGTATGGGTGCCACTCTTGCCTTTGAAGGCCTAATTTGCATTATGCATTCACATTTTCAAAATTCAGAGATCCAATTATTATTTGTATAGCTTCTTAATTTGGTATCCTATTTGAAATCAGTCTTTGTAAGAAATCAGTGAAGGTTTCTTTTGGTCCCTGTATAACTTTAGTAGATGACTCTGTTTTCTTTCTTACTTTTATAATTCTGTTCCAAGCATTGAAGGCTGCTGCATGGCATAGAGCCAGGGTGTGGTCCTCACATATAAACTGTTTTTGAATATCAGCATAATCACTCTCTCCAAGAAGTTGGTCTTGGGAGATTTCAATACCTCTAGCCCTACCTCTATTGTTCAATGGTCCTAACCTCATCTTTCCACAAGGTCCTCCACTGCAATTGAGGACCAGGCTCCAATACTGCTGTCACCAAGTCTTTCCAGTCTTGTTGGAAAATTCTGTTAGTAGTTGACCATGAATTTAACATCTGCTTCATGAAAGGTGAATTCATACCATATGAGACTGTTGCTTCCTTAAACAGCCTCAAATCTTACATTTCTACAGGAGTCTTGCATTGCCTTGGGGATGCCTGTCATTTGGCAATTGTTCCCATAAGGAGACAGGATAAATTAAGGTTGGCTGTTTCTCTCTAATTACATTAATTTAATGGTGAGTTTGGTTCTTTATATTCCTGTCTGTGTCTGAATATCTCTATTATCTGTTTTAATAACAATTTTTCCGTGGCTTATAATATATTAGTAAAAATTGCATTGTTTTCTTCAGTAATTAGTTGTAGTGATTCTATATTATGAGTAGTAACCTTTCCCAAGGCCTGTATCTTATGAATAGCAAGTTTCTCTAAGGCTTGTATCTTATGATTCAATTACTCATTTGGCACTGATAGCAACCAACTTTTTTAGGGAAAAAACAAGAATTACCAAACTAATAATGATTATAATTGACATTATGTAAATCCCAACTAAGTTAGTTATCTCTGCATTTAATTCTTCTATTTTCAAACCATCCACTGTATTATCATACAGAGACCTAAGTCCCTCCATCGTAACAATGTTTCCCATTTTTTTATTTTTTTAATTCATTTTACATGTCAACCAAAGATACCCCTCTCATCTCCCCTTCACTCCCCCCCCACCTTCCCCCTGACACACCCTCCCATCTCCTCCTCCAAAAGAGTGAGTCCTCCCATGGGGGGACAGCAAAACCTGGAACATTCAATTGAGGCAGGACCAAGCCCCTCTCTCCTGCATCAAGGGTGAGCAAGGTGTCCAACCATAGGTAATGGGATCCAGATAGCCAGTTCATGCACCAGGGATAGATCCTGATCATACTTCCAGGGGCCCCTCAAACAGACCCAGCTACACAACTGTCCCCTGTATGCAGAGAGTCTGTTCCATAGCTGTCAGTCTAAAGTTCATGAGTTCCATGAGCTTTGTTCAGTTGTCTCTGTAGATTTTCCCACCATGATCTTGACTGCCACCCCCCTCCCTCCCACCGCTCCCTTCCTCAAATAATCTCTCTTCCATCTCTTCATCTGGATTCCCAGATCTTGGTTTTGTGCTTGATTGTGGATCTCTGCATCTGTTTCCATCAGTTACTGGATGAAGGCTCTATGATGACAGGGTGTTCACCAATCTGATTACCAGGGTAGGCCAGGTCAGGCACCTTCTCCACTATTGCTAGTAGTCTAATCTGGGGTTGTCCTTGTGGATTCCTGGGAATTTCCCTAGCACCAGGATTCTCCCTTACCCCATAAGGTTTCCCTCTATCAAGGTATCTCTTTTATAGCTCTCCCACTCCATCCTTCCCCCAGCTTAACCATCCCATTCGCTCATGTTCTCATCCCACATCCCCTCCCCTCTATAGCCTTGCCACCCCTGGTTTATTCATGGAGAGCTCATCTATTTCCCCTTCCCAAGGCTATCCATGTGTCCTTCTTAGGGTCCTTCTTCTTTCCTGGAGCTGTGGATTGTAGTCTGTCTATCCTTTGCTTTATATCTAGTATTCACTTATGAGTGAGAACATACCATGTTTGTCTTTCTGACTCTGGGTTACCTCACTCAGGATGATATTGTTTAGATTCATCCATTTGCTTGCAAATTTCATGATGTCATTTTTTTTTTTTTACAGCTGAGTGATACTCCATTGTGTATATGTACCACATTTCCTTCATCCATTCTTTGGTTGAGGGACATCAAGATTGTTTCCAGATTCTGGCTGTTACAAAGAATGCTGCTATGAACATAG
Organism: Peromyscus aztecus; assembly: GCA_902168405.1. Classification (NCBI taxonomy): domain Eukaryota; kingdom Metazoa; phylum Chordata; class Mammalia; order Rodentia; family Cricetidae; genus Peromyscus; species Peromyscus aztecus. The sequence continues at coordinate 10,930 of CABHPQ010164967.1, read as the reverse complement.
TGGAGCATGTGTCCTTGTGGTGTGATTGAGCATCCCTTAAGTATATGCCCAAGAGTGGTATCCTTGGGTCTTGAGGTAGATTGATTCCCAATTTTCTGAGAAAGCACCATACATTCCAAAGTAGCTGTACAAGATTGTACTCCCACCAACAGTGGAGGAGTGTTCGCCTTGCTCCCTATCCTTCCAGCATAAGCTGTCCTCAGTGTTTTTGATCTTAGCCATTCTGACAGGTGTAAGATAGTGTCTCAGAGTCATTTTGATTTGCATTTCCCTAATGACTAAGGATGTTGAGCAATTCCTTAGATGTCTTTCAGCAATTTGAGATTCTTCTGTTTATAATTCTCTGTTCAGCTCTGTAGCCCATTTTTTTTAACTTGGATTATTTGATATTTTGATGTCTAGTTTCTTGAGTTCTTTATATATTTTGGAGATCAGTCCTCTGTCAGATGTACGGTTGGTGAAGATCTTTTCCCATTCTGTAGGCTGTCGTTTTGTTTTATTTACCATGTCTTTTGCCTTACAGAAGCTTCTCAGTTCCAGGAGGTCCCATTTATTAATTGTTGCTCTCAGTGTCTGTGCTATTGGTATTATATTTAGGAAGTGGTGTTCTGTGCCAATGCATTCTATGATGTTTCTTACTTTCTCCACTTTCAGGTTCGGTGTAGCTGGGTTTAGGTTGAAGTATTTGATTCACTTGGATTTGAGTTTTGTGCATGGTGATGGATATAGATCTATTTGCAGCCTTCTACACATTGACATCCAGTTATGCCAGCACCATTTGTTGAAGATGCTTTCTTTTTTCTATTGTACAGTTATGGATTCTTTGTCAAATCAAGAATTCATAGGTGTGTCGATTAATGTCAGGATCTTCAGTTCAATTCCATTGATCCACATGTCTGTTTTTATACCAATACCAAGCTGTTTTTTTAATTACTATTGCTCTATAATAGAGCTTGAAGTCAGGGATGTTGATGCCTCCAGAGGTGGCTTTATTGTACAGGTTTGTTTAGCTATCCTAGGTTTTTTGTTTTTCCATATGAAGTTGAGCATTGTTCTTTCAAGGTCTGTGAAGAATTGTGTTGGGATTTTGATGGGGATTGCATTGAATCTGTAGATTACTTTTGGTAAGATTGCCATTTTTATTATATTGGTTCTACCTATCCATGAGCATGGGAGATCTTTCCATTTTCTGATATCTTCCTCAATTTCTTTCTTCAAGGACTGAAAGCTCTTGTCATACAGGTCTTTCAGTTGTTTGGTTAGAGTTACCCCAAGGTATTTCATGTAATTTGTGGCTATTGTAAAGGGTAATGTTTCTCTGAATTCTTTTTTGGTCTGTAACACAAATCTTTTTTTAAAAATTTATTTTATTTTATTTTACAATATAATTTAATTTTACATATCAGCCATGGATTCCCTTGTTCTCCCCCCTTGTAACACGAATCTTAAATGGTCTCATAAAAAAAACATAGAGCTGGATATTGGGTGAAAACTGAACGATCAGAAAACAGAACAAGCCAAAGCCAACCTCACCTTGCAAACTCCTCAGCTGATCTTGTTTCTACAGACTGAAAGCCTCTGAGTTGTCACCCAAATGGATCTCACCTGAACTGCTCAAAAGCCTCTAGTTTCTGGTCCTCATGCTCTATATATCTTTCTCCTTCCTGCCATCATTTCCTGGGATTAAAGGAGTGTGTCCTTCCCAAGCAAAGACATGAGATCTCAAGTGCTGGGATTAAAGGTGTGTGCCACCAGGCCTAGCTCTGTTCCCAGTGTGGCCTTGAACTCACAGAGATCCAGATGGATCTCTGCCTCCTGAATGGTAGGATTAAAGGCGTGTGTGCCACCACATTCTGGCCTCTATGTCTAATCTACTGGCAGTTCTGTTCTCTGACCCCAGATAAGTTTATTTTGTTAGAACACAAATAAAATATCAGCATATTGGTCCTTTTATCATTGATATTTAGGAAGGCTACTGGTTTATTTTTTATTTTTTTTATTTTATAATTTAATTTATACATACCAACCATGGATTCCCCTGTCCTCCCTAGTACCCCCTCCCACTCCCCCCTCAGCCCAATCCACCAACCATTCCCATCTCCTCCAGGGCAAGGACTCCCCTGGGGATTCAGCTCAGCCTGGTAGATTCAGTCGAGGCAGGACCAGTCCCCTCCTCCCTTCACCCAGGTTGATCAAAGTGTTCCAGCATAGACCCCAGGCTCCAAAAAGCCAGCTCATGCACTAAAGACAGGTCCCAGTCCCACTGCCTAGGGGCCTCCCAAACAGTTCAAGCTAATCGACTGTCTCACTTATCTGGAGGGCCTGATCCAGTTGGGGGCTCCTCAGCTATTGGTTCATAGTTCATGTGTTTCCACTAGTTTGGCTATTTGTCCCTGTGCTTTTTTCAATCATGGTCTCAACATCTCTCGATCATACAAACCCTCCTCTTTCTCCCTGATTGGACTCCTGGAGCTCCACCTGGGGCCTGGCCATGGATCTCTGCATCTGGTTCCCTCAGTCATTGGATGAGGTTTCTACCACAACAATTAGGGTGTTTGGTTATCCGATCACCGGAGTAGGTCAGTTCGGGCTTTCTTTCGACCACTGCCAGCAGTCTATTGTGGAGGTATCTTTGTGGATTTCTGGGGACCTCTATAGTACTTTGCTTCTTCCTATTCCCATGGGGTCATCATTTATCATGGTATCTCTTTCCTTGTTCTCCCTCTCTGTTCTTGATCCAGCTGGGATCTACCGCTCTCTTAAGTTCTCTTTCCCCCAACCCTTGCCCTTCATTAAGCCCCCTTATGTCCAGTTTTCTCATGTAGATCTCATCCATTTCTCTGTCATTGGGTGATCCCTGTGTCTTTCTTGGGGTCCTGTTTTCTAGGTAGCCTCCATGGAGTGAGTAGCAGTTTAGTCATCCTTTGTTTTAATTCTAGTATCCACCTATGAGTGAGTACATACCATGTTTGTTTTTCTGAGTCTGGGATATCTCATTCAGGATGATTATTTTCTAGATCCATCCATTTGCCTGCAAACCTCATGATGTCATTGTTTTTCTCTGCTGAGTAGTACTCCATTGTGTATATGTAACACATTTTATTTATCCATTCTTCAGTTGAGATGCATCTAGGTTGTTTCTAGGTCCTGGCTATTACAAATAATGCTGCTATGAACATAGTTGAGCATGTGTCCTTGTGGTGTGATTGAGCATTCCATGGGTATATGCCCAAGAGTGGTATAGCTGGATCTTGGGGGAGATTGATTCCCAATTTTCTAAGAAAGCGCCATATTGATTTCCAAAGTGGCTGTAAAACTTGCCTTCCCACCAACAGTGTAGGAGAGTTTCCCTTGCTCCACATCCTCTCCAGCATAAGCTGTCTTCAGTGTTTTTGATCTTAACCATTCTGACGGGTGTAAGGTGGTATCTCAGAGTTGTTTTGATTTGCATTTCCCTGATAATTAGAGATGTTGAGCAATTCCTTAAATGTCTTTCAGCCATTTGAGCTTCCTTTGTTGAGAATTCTCTGTTTAGCTTTATAGCCCATTTCTTAATTGGACTGTGGGGCATTTTGATTTCTTGAGTTCTTTATATATCCTGATTATCAGCCCTCTGTCTGATGTGGGGTTGGTGAAGATCTTTTTCCATTCTGTAGGCTGTCACTTTGTCTTGTTGACTGTGTCCTTTGCTCTACAAAAGCTTCTCAGTTTCAAGAAGTTCCATTGATTGATTGTTTCTCTCAGTGTCTGTGCTACTAGTGTTATATTTAGGAAGTGATCGCCTATGCCAATGCATTCAAGACTACTTCCTACTTTCTCTTCTATCAGGTTCAGAGTAACTGGATTTATGTTGAGTCTTTGATCCATTTGAACTTAAGTTTTGTGCACGGTGACAGATATGGATCTATTTGCAGCCTTCTACATGTTGACATCCAGTTATGCCAGCACCATTTGTTGAAGATGCTTTCTTTTTTCCATTGTACAGTTTTGGCTTCTTTGTTCAAAATTATATGTTTATAGGTGTGTCAATTAATGTTAGGGTCTTCAATTCGATTCCATTGGTCCACAAGTCGGTTTTTATGCCAGTACCAAGCTGTTTTTTATTACTGTAGCTCTATGGTAGAGCTTGAAGTCAGGGATTGTGATGCCTCCAGAGGTTGTTTTATTGTACAGGATTCTTTTGGCTATCCTGGATTTTTTGTTTTTCCATATGAAGTGGAGTATTATTCTTTCCAGGTCTGTGAAGAATTGTGTTGGTATTTTGATGGGGATTGCATTGAATCTGTAGATTGCTTTTGGTAAGATTGCCACTTTTACTATGTTAATCCTGCCTATCCATGAGCATGGGAGATCTTTCCATTTTCTGATATCTTCTTCAATTTCTTTTTTCATACAGGTCCTTCACTTGCTTAGTTAGAGTTACCCCAAGGTATTTGATATCATTTGTGACTTTTTCAATGAGTGACGTATCTCTGATTTCCTTTTCAGCCTGTTTGTCAATTATTTTTTTGAGTTAATCTTGTATCCTGCTACATTGAGGAAGGTGTTTATAAGCTGTATCAGTTCCTTGGATGAATTTTTGGGGTCACTCATGTATACTATCATGTCATCTGCAAATAGGGAAAGCTTGACTTCTTTCTTTCCAATTTGTATCCCCTTGATCTCCTTATGTTGCCTTATTGCTCTAGCTAGAACTTCAAGTACTATATTGAATAAGTATGGGGACAGCGGACAGCCTTGCCTTGTTCCTGATTTTAGTGGAATTGCTTTGAGTTTCTCTCCATTTAATTTGATGTTGGCTGTTGGCTTGTTGTAAATTGCCTTTATTATGTTTAGGTATGTTCCCTGTACTTCTGATCTCTCCAAGACCTTTATTGTGAAGGGGTGTTGGATTTTGTCAAATGCCTTTTCAGCATCAATTGAGATGATCATGTGTTTTTTTTCTTTGAGTTTGTTTATATGGTGTATTACATTGACAGACTTTCGTATGTTGAACCACCCTTGCATCCCTGGGATGAAACCTACTTGGTCATGTTGGATAATTGTTTTGATGTGTTCTTGGAGCCTAACCAGGCTTTTATTGAGTATTTTTGCATCAGTGTTCATGAGGGAGATCGGTTTGTAGTTCTCTTTCTTTGTTGCATCTTTGTTTGGCTTAGGAATCAGGGTAATTGTAGCCTCATAGAAGGCGTTTGATAATGTTCCTTCTGTTTCTATTGTGTGGAACAATTTAAAGAGTATTGGTATTAACTCTTCTTTGAAGCGCTGGCAGAATTCTGTGCTGTAACCATCTGGTCCTGGGCTTTTTTTGGTTGGGAGACTTTTAATGACCATTTCTATTTCCTTAGGGGTTATTGGACTATTTAAATAGTTTATCTGGTCTTGATTTAACTTTGGTATGTAATACCAATCCAGAAAATTATCCATTTCTTTTAGATTTTCCGGTTTTGTAGATTGGAAGTTTTTGAAGTATGACCTCATGATTCTTTGGATTTCTTCATTGTCTGTTGTTACGTCCCCTTTTCATTTCTGATTTTGTTAATTTGGATGCTCTCTCTCTTTCTTTTGGTTAGTTTGAATAAGGGCTTGTCTATCTCGTTGATTTTCTCAAAGAACCAACTCTTTGTTTCATTGATTTTTTTGTATTGTTCTCTTTGTTTGTATTTTATTGATTTCAGCCCTCAATTTGATTATTTCCTGGCATCTATTCCTCCTGGGTGAGTTTGCTTCTTCTGGTTCTGGAGCTTTCAGGTGTGCTGTTAAGACACTAGTGTGAGATCTCTCCAAGTTCTTTATGTGGACATTTAGTGCTATGAATTTCCCTCTTAGCACTGCTTTCAGGGTGTCCTATAAGTTTGGGATGTGGTATATTCATTTTCATTGATCTCTAGGATGTCTTTAATTTCTTTCTTTATTTCTTCCTTAACCCATTGGTGATTCAGTTGAGCATTATTCAGTTTCCATGAGATTGTAGCCTTTGTGTAGTTTTTGTTTTTGTTGAAATCTAACTTTAAACCATGGTGGTCTGATAGAATGCAGGAGGTTATTCCAATTGTTTTGTATCTGTTGAGATTTGCTTTGTGGCCAAGTATGTGGTCGATTTTAGAGAATGTTCCATGGGGTGCTGAGAAGAAGGTATATTCTTTTTGTTAGGATGGAATGTTCTGTAGATATCGATTAAGTCCATTTGGGTCATGACATCAGTTAAGTCCTTTGTTTCTCTGTTAAGTTTCAATTTGGCAGATCTGTCCAGTGGTGAGAGTGGGGTGTTGAAGTCTCCCACTATTAATGTGTAGTCTTTTATATATGATTTAAGCTTTAGTAATGTTTCTTTTACATATGTGGGTGCCCTTGTGTTTGGGGCATAAATGTTCAGAATTGAAACTTCATCTTGGTGGATCTTTCCTCTGATGAATATGTAATGCCCTTCTTGATCTCTTTTGATTGATTTTAGTTTGAAGTCTATTTTGCTGGATATTAGGATAGCTACATCCACTTGCTTCTTAAGACCATATGATTGGAAAGGCTTTTCCCAAACTTTTATTCTTAGGTAGTGTCTGTCTTTGTATTTGAGGTGTGTTTCTTGTATGCAGCAGAAAGATGGGTCCTGCTTTCATATCCATTCTGTTAGCCTGTGTCTTTTTATAGGTGAATTAAGTCCATTGATATTAAGGGATATTAATGACCAGTGATTATTCATTCCTGTTTTTTTTCTTGGTGGCAGTGTGTGTGTGCTTCTCTACTTTGGGGTTTACTGCTGTGGTATTATCTATTGCATGTGTTTTCTTGGGTGTATCTGACTTCCTTAGGTTGGAATTTTCCTTCTAGTGCTTCTGTAGGCCTGGGTTTGTGGATAAGTATTGTTTAAATCTGGCTTTGTCTTGGAATGTCTTGTTCACTCCATCTTTGATGATTGAAAGTTTTGCTGGGTATATTATTCTAGGCTGGCATCCATGGTCTCTTAGCATCTGCAGCACATCTGTCCATGTTCTTCTGGCTTTCAAAGTCTCCATTGAGAAATTGGGTGTTATTCTGATGGGTTTGCCTTTATAAGTCACTTGGCCTTTTTCCTTTGCTGCTCTTAATATTCTTTCTTTATTCTGTATGTTTAGTTGTTAATTATTATGTTGTGAGGGGACTTTTTTTGGGGGTCTAGTCTGTTTGGTTTCTATAGGCTTCTTGTATCTTCATAGGTTATTTCCTTCTTTAAGTTGGGAAAGTTTTCTTCTGTGATCTTGTTGAATATATTTTCTGTGCCTTTGAGTTGGTATTCTTGTCCTTCCTCTATCCCTATTATTCTTAGGTTTGGTCTTTTCATGGTGTCTCCGATTTCTTGGACATTTTGTATTATAATATTTTGGCATTGGTATTTTCTTTGAATGATGAATCCATTTCCTCTATTGTATCCTCTACACCAGAGATCCTCTTTTCCATCTCTTGTATTCTGTTGGTTATGCTTGCATCTGTGTTTCCTATTCGTTTACTCAGCTTGTCTATTTCCAGCATTCCCTGTTTGTGTCTTCTTCATTGTTTCTGTTTCACTTTTCAGGTCTTGGACTGTTTCTCTCGCCTGTTTCATTGCTTTTTCATGGTTTTCTTTAAGGGATTTATTGTTTTCTTCTGCTTTATTTGTCTTTTCCTCTAGTTTTTTATAGAGTTCTTCCCATTTTTTTGTGACTTTTCATTTTCTTTATTGATTTCTTCCACTTTTTTGTTTATCTTTTCTTCAATTTCATTTGATTATTTTTTAAAGACCTCTAGCATCTTCATGATGCTATTCTTAAGGTTGCTTTCTTCTGCTTCTTCCACTTTGTGATGTTCAGGTCTTGCTGTTGGAAGAGGCCTAGGTTTTGGTGATGTTGTATTGCTCTTTATGTTGTTGTGTGTACTTCTGCCTTGAGTCTGCCCATCTCCTCGTGGATTTGTTCTTGATCTTATCAGGGTTCTTGGTCCAGTCAGAGCTGGCAGAGTTGGTGTTTCAGGAAGCCTCTCTTGGTCCAATGAGAGGTGGCAGATTCTGCTTCTTAGAAAGCCACTCTTGGTCTAATCAGGGCTGGCAGATTCCCTGTCTCCTGAGTTACTCTTCGTCCAATGAAAGCTCTTCCTCCAATGAGAGCTCTCTCTTTCTTGGGACGGATGGGGGCACTCTCGGCTGGGATGGTAGCTTTCTCGGCCAGATGGAAGCTCTCTGGGCCAGATGAGAACTCTCTGGGCCAGATGGGACCTCTCTGGGCCAGATGGGAGCTCTGGGTCAGATAGGAGCTGGGAGCTGGTCTCCAATTCTCAGGAAGTGGCAGGGGTCTCATGCGGATGGGTTTGGGGGCAGGGCGTGTAGATTGCAGGGTCTGCTGGGGGGTCTTGGAGAAGGGGAACCTTCCTGTGGGAGCCCTGCCCACTGGCTGGTGACTGGGGCTGAGTTGGGTGGGTCTTCCCCCAGGAATGGCTGGGGCCCAGGGATGGGATGTAGGATGTAGGGGCAGGCCTCCCTGGGCATGACTGCAGTCACTCACCTCTGGTCCGGCGTTTTCTTTTTTCTTTTTTTTTTAATCTTGTATCCTGCCACATTACTAGAGGTGTTTATCAGTTGTAGGAGTTCCCTGGTAGAATTTTTGGGGTCACTTATGTAGACTATCATATCATCTTCAAATAGTGAAAGTTTGACTTCTTCCTTTCCAAATTGTATCCCCTTGATCTCCTTTTGTTGTCTTACTGCTCTAGCTCAAACTTCAAGTACTATATTGAATAGATATGGGGAGAGTGGACAGCCTTATATTATTCCTGGTTTTAGTGGAATCACTTTGATTTTCTCTCCATTTAATTTCCTGTTGGCTCTCAGCTTGCTGTATATTGCTTTTATTATTTAGGTATGTTCCTTGTATTCCTGATTGCTCCAAGACCTTTATCATGAAGTGGTGTTAGATTTTGTCAAAGGCTTTTTAAGCATCTAATGAGATGATCATGTGGTTTTTTTTCTTTCAATTTGTATAATGATGGATTACATTGACAGATTTTTGTATGTTGAACCATCCCTGCATCTCTGGAATGAAGCCTACTTGATCATGGTGGATGATTTTTTTTGATGTGTTCTTGGATTCGGTGCCAGTATTTTATTGAATATTTTTGCAACAATATTCATGAGACAGATTGGTATGTAATTGTCTTCTTTGTTGCATCTTTATGTGGTTTGGTTATCAGGGTAACTGTAGCCTCATAAAAAGAATTTGCAATGTTACTTCTGTTTCTGTTATGTGGAACAATTTGAGAAGTATTGGTATTAGCTGGTCTTTGAAATTCTGGTAGAATCCTGCACTGAAACCATCTGTCCCTGCATTTTTTCTGGTTGGGAGACTTTTAATGACTGCTTCTTGTAGATGTAATGAACCGTCTTATTAAATAAGAAACACAGAGCCAATGTAAAGACAAAAGCCCAAGAGGTCAGAGCTAAGAGCCTTACCCGCCTGCTGCTGGCTAGCCTCTTCTGCCAAGAGACCTCTCCGAAAAAAAGGGAGATACTTCCTGTGCGTTTGTCTTACAAAGACTTCCTGTTCTGCCTTCTCATTGGTTGTAAACCCAACCACATGACCGTCTCATCACTGCCTGTCTGTGGTCACTCCAGGTCTTCTATGGTTGGTATTGAGATTAAAGGCGTGTGTCTCCAATGCTGGCTGTATCCTTGAACACACAGAGATCTATCTAGTTCTGCTTACCAAGTGCTGGGATTAAAGGCGTGCACCACCACTGCCCTGGCTTTCGCTATGGCTTGCTAATAGCTCTGACCCCTAGGCAAGTTTATTTATTAACATACAAATAAAATCACATTTCAGTACAAATAAAATACCACTATATTTCCCCTTTTCTATTTTAATAAAAAGAGAAAAAAGGAAAGTTGTAACTAATATAAGAAAAAACTATACACAAAAGTACAATAACTATATACAATATATACAAGTAATAAATACCTAAACAATGTCTAGTTCATTTGTATTTGACAAATTCAGAGAAAATAATTCCATTACTTATCCTATTTTGGTAAGTCCAAAATGTATCTAATTCCTGTCTTTCCTAACTAATCTTCAAATATAACTAATTAATCTTCAACTATAACAATCTTCAACTATAACTAACTAATCTTCAACTATAACTAACTAATCTTCAAGTATAACTAAATAATCTTCAACTATAACTAACTAATCTTCAACTATAACTAACTAATCTTCAACTCCCTCAAAGACCCAAGAAGGAAATAATATTATCTAACAAAAATAAAAACAGGAAGTGCATGCAAGCAGCTTCCAAAAAAAATTGTGAGTTGACAGAAACAGCCAGCTGCCTGGACAGTCACCTGAGATTTCTCCGCAGTGTTGGGGCATCATCTTCAGCCTATAGGCTTAGCGTATCTGACAGACTCATTTGTGAAGTAGGATGTACACAAGGTCAGCAGTTCAACCTCACCTTGGGTGAGAGCAGTCCATGTACCAGAAACACCTGAATTCCACTAGTGTCATGTCATGATTCAGGATTTTAAATTCTGGAAATTGTTGATGGTTTTTGAATTCAGCTGTCCATTCTTCTTGACCGTGTATGTGTGGCTTCATCTCAGCATCCCGTTTTTCTCCACATCCCTCTATTAAATGCCAGTCTGCTATTGAGAGGCGTGAGCTTAGTTATTCTTCAAGAATAACTGTTTCAGCTGCTGTTCCATTGCACATCAGAAACCATCGGCCCACTGCCTGTTCAGCTGCCTTCGAAGGAAAGGGCACTGTACTTTTTCCGGATTGCAAAGGCCACTTCAGGGTTGGTGCCATATTGTCCTGGCCTCAGAAGATGCCTTTTGATAAAGCCATAACCACAATTGTTTTGGCAAGAATCAGTAGTCCTTTGTTTCATGTCCTGTCTGTCCATTTTGTCCTGTTGTCAGCAGTAGATTCGA